>CM029016.1:76970042-77264407 GCA_016801055.1 Panax notoginseng | reverse complement strand
AATTTCTTCATATGCCAGATTCTTCTTACTTGAATGCGTCTCATAGGAATCACATTGCTTATAGTCAGACTTTTCGGGACGTAGTACGAAAATGTGAAACACGTTGTGGATGTGTTCCAGTTCGGGTGGCAAGGCAATTTTGTATGCCACTTCGCCCACTCGCTCCAATATCTCGAATGGCCCTATGAACCTCGGACTCAATTTTCCTTTCTTTCCGAATCTGATCTTTCCCTGCCAAGGAGATACCTTCAAAAACACAAAACTACCGACTTCAAAGTCTCGGGACTGACGATGCAAGTCGGCATACTTCTTTTGGCGATCTTGAGCTGCTACCAATCTGCCCCTTATTGTTGTTACCACGTCGGCCATTTACTGGACTAATTCTGGTCCCAAAAGTCGTCGTTCTCCCGACTTCATCCCACATAATGGTGTCCTGCACTTTCTCCCGTAAAGAGTTGCATATGGCGGCATACCGATACTCGCATGATAGCTATTATTGTAAGCGAATTCTTCCAATGGTAAATGGTCGTCCCAATTCCCCTTGAAGTCCATCACGCAAGCTCTCAGCATGTCCTCCAACGTTTGTATGGTTCGTTCACTTTGCCCGTTAGTTTAAGGGTGATAAGCAGTACTTAATCTCAATTGAGTTCCCATTCGTTCCTGCAAACTTTTCCAGAATTTTGACGTGAAACGCGGATCTCGATCGGAGACAATTGACACCGGCACTCCATGTCGCGATACGATTTCCTTTACATACAATTTTGCTAACTGGTTCAAATTGAATCGAATCCTGATGGGTAGAAAATGAGATGTCTTTGTTAGTCGGTCCACAATAACCCAAATGACATCATAACCCTTCTGTGTAACCGAAAGTCCAACCACGAAGTCCATCGTAATGTGCTCCCATTTTCATTCTGGTATTTCCAGCGGTTGAAGTAGTCCACTTGGCCTCTGGTGTTCTGTTTTGACTCTTTGACAAGTAAGACATCTGCTAACACACTCTGAAACTTTTCTTTTCAAATTAGGCCACCAAAAATGGTGTTGAAGATCCCGGTACATTTTTGTGCCTCCTGGATGTACAGAATACGTCGTATTGTGTGCTTCGTGTAGGATTTCGTCTCTCAGTTCGATTACAGCTGGCACCCATACTCGACCCTCGAACCTCAATATACCGTCCTTATCTACTTTGAACCTTTCTTCCTTATCTTCTACTATTCTCTTCTTTATCTTCTCACATTCTTCATCTTTCTCTTGTGCTTCTTTTATTCTATCTAATAACGTCGGGTGAGCTCTCATCATGAGTAATTTTCCTTCCGCTTCTTGTGGTTCCTCCACCTCTAATTCCAACTTTTCCATTTCTCTTATTAATTCCTCTTGAGTTGTCAATTTGAATAACTTCTCCCTTCCATTTCTACTCAAAGCATCGGCTACAACATTTGCTTTTCCCGGGTGATAATGAATTTCACAGTCGTAATCCTTGATTAGTTCCAACCACCTTTTTTGTCGCATGTTCAACTCCTTCTGTGTGAAGATATATTTCAGACTCTTGTGATCCGTATATATCTCACATTTTTCTCCATACAAATAGTGCCTCCAAATCTTCAATGCAAAGACTACCGCTGCTAACTCTAAGTCAT
Organism: Panax notoginseng; assembly: GCA_016801055.1. NCBI lineage: Eukaryota > Viridiplantae > Streptophyta > Magnoliopsida > Apiales > Araliaceae > Panax > Panax notoginseng. The sequence continues at coordinate 77,262,770 of CM029016.1, read as the reverse complement.
GGGTAGGGTATCGTTTTTCAAAATCTTTCAACTGTCGTGAGGCATATGCAATGACCTTGTCATGTTGCATTAGCACACAACCAAGTCCTCTATGCGATGCATCACTATACACAACAAATCCTCCCGTATCATCTGGTAATGATAATACAGGCGCCTCACTCAACCTCCTCTTTAATTCTTGGAAACTCTCCTCGCATTTGTCCGTCCATACGAACTTCACCGTCTTCCTTGTTAGATTGGTCAGTGGGGTTGCTATCTTAGAAAAATCTTGGATAAATCTTCGATAGTACCTGGCTAAACCTAAGAAACTCCTAACTTCCGTTGGCGTCTTCGGCTGTTCCCAGTTACTTACCGCTTCCACCTTTGCAGGATCCACGGAAATTCCATTTTGATCTATCACGTGTCCTAGAAATTGAACCCTTTCCATCCAAAATTCACATTTTGAAAATTTAGCGTACATGTTTTCTCTTCTCAATGCTTCCGATACCATCTTCAGGTGTTCGGCGTGCTCTTCTTTCGTCTTTGAATAAATCAAAATGTCATCGATAAATACTACTACGAACTTATCTAAGTATGGCTTGAAAACCCGGTTCATCAAGTCCATGAATGCTGCCGGAGCATTGGTTAACCCAAATGACATCACTTGAAATTCGAAATGTCCATAGCGAGTTCGAAACGTCGTCTTTTGTATGTCCTCCTCTCGCATTTTCAACTGATGATAACCCGTTCGTAAATCTATCTTGGAAAAACACTTCGCTCCCTTCAATTGATCGAAAAGGTCGTTTATCCTTGTCAATGGATATCTATTCTTAATTGTCACTCGGTTCAACTCCCGATAATCGATACAGAGCCTCATCGATCCATCCTTTTTCTTTACAAACAACACTGGTGCTCCCTAAGGAGACACACTTGGCCGAATGTAACCCTTATCTAGTAACTCTTGCAATTGAATCATCAATTCCTTCATTTTTACTGGCGCCATACGATATGGGGCTTTTAAAATTGGTGCGGTTCCCGGTGCTAAGTGTATTATGAATTCAATTTCTCTGTCTGGCGGAAGACCAGGCAGTTCATCTGGAAACACGTCTTGGAAATCTCTTACCACTGATATATCTTTCATTTCTATTCCCTTTTTCTGAGTGTCCACTATATAGGCTAAATAACCTACACATCCTTTCTTTAACAATTTTTTATCCTGCATCATCATAAGGCAACACGATTGCTTGAGCGATGAGTTACCGTAAAACACTACCTTAGACCGATTTGAGGTCTGAAGGTTCACACTCTTCTTCTGACAATCGATTATCGCAGCGTGGCCGGATAACCAATCCATTCCTAATATCACATCAAACTCTCCTAGTTTAATCGGAATTAAGTCTACGTTTAGCTCGTGACCTCTAATGTTTGCACAACAGTTTCGATAAACAAACTCTATGGGAATTACTTCCTTATTTGCAATCTCTACGTTCAATGAATTTTCTAAATGTTCAGGAGGTATGTTTAGTCGATTAGCAAATTCTTCAGACACAAAGAAATAGGTAGCACCCGAATCAAATAATGCATAGGCATTTATATTATTGATTTGGAGAATACCTAACACCACGTCCCTTGAATTCATTGCGTCTTGGACAGTCATGTTAAAGGTTCGGGCAGTCGGTCAGTTGGATTGCGTTGGTCTGCCGATCATCAGCTTGTTACCCCCTCCCTGTTGGCCGCTTCCTCCGCTGCTCCCCTTCTTTGGGCAATCCTTGATTTGATGTTCAGTTGAGCCACACGCGAAACATCCCTTGATCTTTTTCGGTTTTGGGCAGTTAGGTGAAATGTGCCCTTCCTGGCCGCAGTTGTAGCAGACGCTGCGTCCCTTCCAGCACTCCCCTTGATGATTCCTCCCACATTTTGAACAAGCTTCAGTTCTTTTCTTAAACTCTCCTTGATAACCCTCTGACTGTCTGATGGTTCGATTGTTGGTATTGTTGTTGTTATTGTTGTTGTTACGATTATCCCATTTCCTCTTTCCCAAATGGCTTCCACCACTACTACTCCCTTCACGAGTTTCTCCCACTACATTCTTATTTTCCTTCTCCTTGTTGTATTGGCTCAATGCCTCACTACCTCCCTCAGCAATTATCGCCTTCTCTAACAATGTGACGAATGAGTCAATTTGAAGGACCGACACCTTGTTAAACAACCAAGGTTTTAGTCCTAGTTCGAAGCGTCGAGCTTTCCTTTCTTCGGTGTCAACTTGATGTGTTGAAAATCGTGCGAGTTCATTGAACTTGGCCGCATACTGCGCCACCGTCATCTCTCCTTGTTTCAGTTCCAGAAATTTTACTTCCATCCTATTCTTCATGCTCTTCGGGAAGTAATTCTCGAAGAACAACGTCTTAAACCTTTCCCAGGGTATAATTCCTTCTCCTGCTCTCTGTTGATTTGCTTCCCACCAGTAGTTTGCTTCACCCCTCAGCATGTACGTAGCGAACACAGTTTTCTGGTCTTCACCCACACGAGCAATGGCAAAGGCTTTCTCCATTTCCTTGATCCACGTTTGTGCTATGATAGGATCGGTAGTACCCATGAATTCCGGAGGTCCTACGCTCTTAAAGTCCTTGAAGTTTGTGATCGGAGCTACTGGGGGATTGGGTGGTACTGGTTCGTTTCTTCCTCTAAGAGCTTCTCCTAACAAGTCAACAAGCCTCTATATCGGGTCCACTGGTCCTCTATCATCATTAACCGATTCTTCTGGTGCAGTTACTCTATACGTCTGGGCATGTTTCTGCATCATAATTTTTTTTTCCATTTTATCATTTAGTTATATTACTTGGACATTTCCTAATTAGAAAAAATAAATAAATTATAACACGTTCTGGAATTAAGATCATTTATATTCATATGCCAACTCATTACATTATGTGGTTATCTCTAGCATGCTTCTATAAATGACAACACTTATCCCCTAATATCACAAAAGACGGGGACGACACTAGCTTATTACCCCTCTAACATTTTTTTAAAAGTTGGGGTTACCATCATTTTATGTCTTACACAAAGACTAAGATCACAACAACATATTAACAACACATAATAAACTACTATACTACTGAGATTTCCCTCTAGACTCAATCTAACATCCCACGCTCCACGACGCTCTGATAATCCTTATGTGTAATGCGCGCCACCATATCCCGACTTATGGTATGTCGGGTCTGTCTTTGTTCAGTTGGGTAGTGATTTACCCCATCGATCAACCTCTCCATAGCCGTGCGTAGAGCATAGCCCATCTTGTTCATCTTCCTCCTCTTGCACCACACCTCATCCTCTAGATCATCTACCCTGTCATTGGAATCCTCCCACTTCTCCTCGAAGTGAATTCTATCCATCACCTCCATCTCTAACTGAGTACGGAGAGCTTCTTTCTCAGTCTTCTCACTAAGTTCCCTCTGCTCAGACTCTTCTAGTTTCCCTGCCAGCTCCACATTCCTAGCCACCGACCTATGAAACAAGGTTCCCAACTGGATCCCCACTTCCCTGCGTTGAGCAATTTCCACCTCCATCTCTTGTATAGCTAACTTCCTCTGATGGTCTTTGTCCCTCAATTTTTGGAACTCAGACTCCCTCTCCCTAGCCTCAGTCTCTAGCTCTTCCACTCTACTTCCTAACTCCAGAATCTGCTCCTCATATTCTCCCAACATCCGATCCTCGAAAGTAGTCCCGTCGGAGTCCTCCATAGGCTCATCCCCCATAGGCTCCTCCTCCATAGGCTCCTCCTCCGGATCAGACTCCTCGGGCAGAGGCTCCATCTCATCCTCCTCGTCATCAACATCGATAGGGGCCACTATTGATACGGGCTCTGCTATCAATGGTGACTCAAATACCACGTGTATATCACGCGGCTCCTCTTCTATTACTCGGCTAGGTCCTCCCATGTCAGTCATCCTACAATCACCAACATAAGACAAAACAAACAATAACTCCATTAGAATGTTAAATAACATAAGTTCATTGTATATAATGAAGTTATATTCTATAAAACACCAAGTCACTCTCTATGAAAACTCTATATGAGTTTCATCCCTCTCTATCTTCCAAGTTCTCCTAAGTTGTAATCTAAGGACTCTCGCTCCTAATATTTATAACTATTGCTTTGATACCAACCTTTGACGCCCCCAAATTTAGACACTCGTATCTCGAATTTGGTTCGCCACGTGCTAATTCTAACATCACACTAAAGTCATCAACAACGAAAATAATAGCATAATTTACATTGATATAATATAAATATTCACGTCCCAAGGTTTCGTAACCATTACTACAACAATCTAGTGATTAAACTTAAACATAATTAATCATCCTTAATACATCATAATACGTACAGAAATAATAATACTACTACTCTCAAAGAACTAAGCTACTCTGTAGCCTTGCCCTTCCCCTTGTCCTTTCCCGAGGTACCGTCTTGCTCTGCCTTAACTATAATGTTTTTAGGGAAGCAAGAATGAGCAACAAGTTTGCCCAGCAAGTAATATAGCAAAGAGAATGAACAGTTATAGCATTTGAATCTTCAAGGGTATAACAGTAAATGGTAGTTCAAGGATATCAAGAAATATTAAAAGTGTTTGATGAATGTCACTAAAGATTTAAGGATATCAATAATATTACAAGGTTTAATTATTTCGAGGTTCAATAAGAATGAACACTGAGCAGTCGTTAAAGACTATGAACTCTTACTAGAATTAACAGTATTACACTGCAATCCAAGATAAACGAGTACAACAGGTGATCAGCCTAAGGTACCCTATGTTATGCATAACATTTAATCATACTTGTGTGCGCACGTCGGTTCCCCGACAATATAGAAATTCCCCTTTTTAAGAGGGTTGTTCATCTCAGTAGATTTTCAAGAGTCCGCACCAAGTCAATTGGTTTGGATAGCTTTCTAACATATGATAACAGCCTAACCGAATCAAAGGTTTAGACAACTTTTATAATGCACTTTAAGAACAATAAGTCTAATGCTTGCGATAATGTCAAAGTAATTGATTTTCGTATAGTAATAGTCATTTGCTCAATATAAATATATCAATAATTTGGATTAATATAATAAACAATATAGGAATTTAGATAACTTGTATTCGATATGTGAATCAATGGAAGTTAGAGAACTCGCACAAAATCTAAAGTTGTGAGAGTTAGGAGACTTGCCTTTAGCGTTGATTACCACTTAAAGCGTAATACCACTTCAATGAACTACGTTATCCTATATATGTATGTATATGTATTCATTAGTCATATATACTTGATATGCATTTTCACATACTTCCATCACACATACCTAAATTCATGTAGGCAACACACATTCAAACTCATAGATGCGAAAGTCACATTGAATTTTACCTTTAAAGTCTTTTATACCATATGCTCATCCTTTGTATTTTCGAAATATCTCTTACTCTGCATATTTTTAAGTTGTTTCACATATTAAAGAACCATTAAGCTAGTTTTGACCCTTTATTAAAGTTATTCGTATATTTCCATCTTTCAAAGTTAAAAGAGTTCATTACATAATTCAACTAGCCATAGTATTCATTATACTACATAATATCGTCAAACAACTTCTTTCTACACATGCTTGCATAATTTATCACAATGTTTAACTAGATGCGTGAACATGTCGAATATCTCTAGAGGCATATGCATCCTATTCTAATTGTTCCTAAGTTCACAATATAATTCATAGAGTTTGTCATCTCAATTGGTTTTCAATCACTAAGATGTCATGACTATCAATCTATACATGCAAGGTACATTGAGTCCACACTTCATATGTATTTATCAAGCCAATTAAGCTATAAACATATGCTCACAAGGCTAGATTCAAAAAGGCGTAAGGTTTTATAAACATGTTTTTCGTCTTTTAACTTTTCTTTAAAAAGGTTATAATTCAATTCCAAATCTACTAAAAACCTTGTAAAATACATTGATATATGTTTAGGGAGTATGCATGTTCTTGAAATGAAGTGGAGTGCATGACTTCTTGCATCAAATAAGCAAACCAAACTCATTTCCTGTTACAGCACCCCCCGCCGGGGCGGGCATTTGCCCTACAGAACCCCCCTGTTCAGATTTTTGAGAAATTTTCGATCCAATTCTCATCTAAGCAACAATGTAATCATGTATAATTGTTATAAACTTGCTACATAACCTTCCTAGCATGCTTCTAACATTCCCACACATACAAATAATAAATTTCAAAGATCAATTCAAGGTTTTTGGCCATTTTTCCAAAGTTTAACACACATAACAATTTTCTTCCTTACGAATTTGTTACTAGATCATTTTACTTCGTTTAACTTTCATTGGATTCGTTTTTGATCACATTAACAATATCCAGCATCAATTGATACATTCTAGCAAGTTTCAACTATAAACATTTCAACTCAACAAGTGTTTTTCTAAGAACTTTGCAAGGCTTGAGTGTATGAACATTTAGAGGAGTTTACCTTTTCTAAAGTTGAATTGCTACTCTAGCTTCAATTTGCAGATTATATAAGCTCTCAATACTCACAATCCTACTAGAAATCTTAGAGAATTTAGCAACATACTTATGAATGAGAAGGGCTCTATTTGTAGGCAAGCTTGTGACCAATTTGATTTTGTGCAATGAATCAACCCATTGGAATGGAGAAGAAGGTAATGGTTATGAAGGATTTGGTAGAAGAGTACAATTTAGCCCACTCCTTTCTCCATGATTTGCTAGCTATGGAGTTGGTGTTGGAGGGACTAGGCCAATGGCCTATAACGTGAGAAAAGAAGAGTGACTCTCATTTTGGGACACTAGCAATTCTCAGCACATTAGTAGTACACTTAGGTCCATTTTGCCCTTGTTCTCAATAGAGCATACAATTACACCCACTTATATATTACACATAAAATCATATAATCCATGCACATTGATTTATTTCAAATAATATTTATCCTAGACTAGGATATAATTTAATTGTGTACAAATGCTACTTATTATTAATTTATTTATCTAATCAAGTTACTTTCTCTCATAGGTTTAAAATACCCATTTAATTATTCTCACACACATCAATATGTCACATAAGACTTTTTATACAACTTGGTCAATTACCTAAGTTAAGCTTACTTTTATCACATAGTGTTATATAATAATTATTTCCATTACAATGCACCCCTCACTTTATATTAAATGAAAAACCTTATAATATATGATTTCTCTTCACACCCTATTATTCATGGTAATTAACAAATAACAAATAAATCAACCTTATTATGAAATTATTTACTTATTAGTAATACTAATTAATTCCATCATTAGTTAAATTAGTATTTTCTCAACTCATCATCTTGCCATAAAACTAAGTTTCTCATCGCTTTTGCTTCATTGCTTAATTATCACTTAGCTTAATCAATTAAAATGCTCATCACAACACATGTCGATGCTATATATATATATATATATATATATATATATATATATATATATATATATATATATATATTTATATTAAAATAAATATGCAAACAAATCTTTATTCTCAATATTATAATTTATTAAAATTCGCGGGTATTACAAAAGTGCAAGAATGTGCTATTCCAGAAGCAAGAATCGATGAAGAAGGAATACTTCGAGTCAACTCCAGACTTTGTGTTCCTAACGATTTTGACTTAAAGCATAGAATAATGATGGAGGCACACAACACACCGTTTGCAATCCATCCTGGGAGTACCAAAATGTATCACGATCTTCGACACACATTTTGGTGGAGCAATATGAAAAGAGAGATCGCGGAGTTTATCTCGAGGTGTTTAACTTGTCAACTTGTAAAGGCGGAGCATCAAGTGCCAAAGGGTCCATTGCAACCACTTGAGATCCCGAAATGGAAGTGGGGAACACATTACCATGGATTTCGTTACAGGTCTTCTCAAGGTTTCTCAAGGCATAGATGCGATTTGGGTCATTTCTTACCGATACGTGAGACTTATTCCCTTGAACGTCTTGCTAGTATGTATGTGAACGAGATTATGAGATTGCATGGCATGCCAGTATCCATAGTTTCGAATCGTGACACAAGATTCACTTCACGATTTTGGGTTAGCTTGCAGAAAGCTATGGGCACGGATTTACGATTCAGTTCGGCATACCATCCTCAAACGGACGGACAATCAGAGAGGACTATTCAAACTCTTGAAGATCTATTAAGACTTTGTGTCCTAGATCTCAAAGGGAGTTGGGATAAGTACCTACCATTGGTGGAATTCTCCTACAACAATAGTTATCAGGCGAGCATAGGTGTGGCTCCATTCGAGGCGTTGTATGGAAGAAAATGTCATTCTCCAGTATGTTGGGACGAGGTGGGTGAAGCAACATTGTTGGGACCAGAGTTGGTACGCATGACTATAGAGAAAATCCAAACGATTCGACAACGTATACAAACGGCACAGGATCGACAAAAGAGTTATGCGGATCTTCATCGGAAGGACGTGGAATTTAATATTGGGGATCATGTATTGTTACGTGTTGCACCATGGAAGGGAGTTACAAGATTTGGGAAGAGAGGAAAGCTCAATCCAAGATTTGTTGGTCCATTTGAGATTCTTGAGCGAATAGGAAATGTGACATATAGACTCGCATTACCTCCAAGCATGTCTCGTGTTCATAATGTTTTTCATATATCTATGCTTCATAAATATGTTAAAGACCCAAACCACATTATTGAGTTAGAACCAGACGAGATAGCTGAAGATTTAACGTACGAGGAAGTACCTGTTAAGATCTTGGATAGGAAAGAGCATGTCCTACGCATAAAGGTTATACCACAAGTTAAGGTTTTGTGGAGAAACCATGCTATTGAAGAAATGACCTGGGAGTTGGATTCAGAAATGAAAGCGAGGTATCATCACCTTTTCGAAATATCAGGTACGTACGTCAATTTCGAGGATAAAATTTCATAAAGAGGGGAGGTTGTAAGACCCCTGCTTATTAATGAATAAAATCAAATTTTCTCTAAATATTATTGTGAATAATAAGGGGTTAATTTGATATAATACTTTGGTTATGGGTGAAATGTGCAAATTTTGCAAAATAAGCAAGTGGTTATAAAATATTCATTTTGTCGGGGAATATTCGTTTGGTCATGGAATATTCTTGCTGTCGGGGAATATTCGTACGACGGCGCAGCCTTGTGTGGGCCCCATAACGGAAAACGATTGGATAAAGAAAACGACAAGTATAAGTTATTTATAAATAACAGCGTAGTTGTTACCGTTAATACTGTTGGAATACCCGGTGGTTAAAATACAGTAGCGCACGGTATTGCACCAATTATTAATTCTTACGTAAGAAAGCACTACTCAATAATTGTTACAGTAGTTATTATTCAATATTTTATTTTATTGATTCAATAATTGCTACGTTGATATTTTATATTATTGTTGTTTCAATAATTATTGCTGCACAGTATTTTCCTTTAACAGATCAATAATTCATATTATTTGAATAATATTATTAGATAACATTATTGGCAATGTCTAGAAAGTTTTGTCTAAGGAGAGGTTTGGTCATCTAATTGTGCGCCAGTAAAGAGAAATCCTTATTGGAAAGCCCCCTCTTTCCTGGGAACGGCCTGGTTGTCATAAATGTGATTCTGTAATATTATTTGTGAATAATTAATTATTGATTCATATGATAAGGAAATATTTATTTTATATGGATATAAATGAGGGATATATTTTTGTGATTAAAAATAAATGAGTTAATGTTGAGGTTTTTATCAGTATTTTTGTCGGAATGGAGGTATTAAAAATCAGGGTTTTTGAGATATTTTGCGGGGGTTATAATTTTTAATCCGACCGTTGGATCGTGGTAATTTTTGGATATGTTATACATATATAAGTTGAGTATATGTCCACAAATTTTGAACCGTTAAAAATGAACGTATGATTTATTATGAATTTTACGAGATGACTGGTTCAGAAATTGTTGAATACTCGTAGTTAATTATTTTGGTAAAAAATTCTAGAATTGGTGGGCCCCACTCTTGGTTGGTGAAGAAATATACTGAGATTTTTATTCAAATGTGGTGGGTGGGAATAGTAGCAGGTAAAGCCATCAGGTTGCAGGTTAAGTCTGCTTCGGCGTGCTAACATTTTCCTATAAATAGAGGGCTAAGTTAGAATTGAAAATCACACTAGAAATAAGTTTTCTCTCTTTCTCTCTCTAGATTATTGAGTGTATTTTGTGAGTATTTAGATACTTTGAGAGTTTCTATTCATCAGAGCAAGTTTCTTTCAGCCTTATAGCGGTATTCCGACCAGAAGTACTGATATTTTGAGGTAATGGATATTATTTTCTTCTTAATGATATTATTTGCTTCAATATCATTATGCTGAAATATTGATATGAATTTTTTATCAAATTTGGAACTTTTTGTGTAGGAGTTACTATTCACGTATACGTTACTATTCACGTATACGGCACTATTCACGAATACGGCACTATTCACCGTAAAAATAAAATTTTTCCCTTTTTGTCCAAGATGTCTATTATGGTTACTATCTTTGATTGTATCCATGTTTTAATCTTTATTTTGGAATTCTGCTTCACAATTGATTATTTTGAAGTATTATTAATGTTGGATAAACTGTTATACGAATCCCTACTATTTGTCCTTCTGTCTCACTGGATTCGTTCTCTTTAAGATATTTTTCATCATTCTCAGTCCTAAATGATGATATTACTAAATATCTTTGGCCTGTAGTGCAAAGATGTATGATTACTTGATGAATATCTTTGGCCTGTAGTGCAAAGATGAACAGGTGTTGAGATGAACATGACTGACAGGTGATACAAATGAATATCTTTGGCCTGTAGTGCAAAGATGAATATTTGGATAAAGATGATTATTAATTGATGTTACAGGGATAAAATATTGATGATGGACTTTTAAATCTTAGAAGATAGTAGAATTCATTATCTACTTGACTCTTCTAATGGTTTGCTGTTTTCGCTGCAGTTGTTGATCTAAAACTTGTTGTCGATTATATTCTATCAGATTTTTCCCTGTTGAATACTAATGATAATTTGTTGTATATTATCTTAGTCATAATATTCTTTACTGGGCTAGTTGAGCTCGCCCTTTTTCTTTTTGTTCTATTTTTCTTCTCAGGAGGTGAGAACATAGCAGGATCTAGTCGGGGTATGGAGTGATGGTTCTAGAAAGATGTTTTAGCAGTCCTCACTATTTCTGTAAAATAGTGTTTGAATAATTGTATTGAGGACTTATTTGAGTGTGGATATTGTCTAGAAGATAATATTTGTATTTAAACTCACAGTATGTGTTGTCGTATTTTGCACGACAATTATATTATTGAAGTTGTAGTTTGCTTTCTGTACCATGTATTTGGCGACTCAGAATGGGTGTTCTATACCTATTTTGGGGGCGTCACAATTTCGCCCCCTAACCTCCCTACTATTCACACCTCCATACTATTCCCACCTTCTCAATACACCTCCTTACTATTCACGAAACTTCCCTTGGAAGTTTCGTGGTTCTGTCTTTCGGGTTTCGTCCGACAGTTTTAAAAACTGCGATTCTCGGAATCCAAATATTTTTAGGTATTTCGTCTATCCTTTACCGATTAACTTTTACGTATTCTTTGGATTTCTGAAAAATTGAAAAACCCGTTTTGGCGTTAAGCGTTTTCCTACACGTTTTCCCCTAACGTTTTTCCCTAACGTAGTTAAACGAGTGAAAAGTACATAGCAGTACTTTTCGTCATTTTTATTTCGTTCGATTTCCGCACATTTTTTGAGAAATACTTTTATCGGCTTACTTAACTTTTCATGATATATTTTCGTCAAATCTTTGACGGAATGTCATTTCAATATACCGAACTCTCGGAGAGGCTTAGGTTATTCAAACCTAACCCTTAGGGTTTCGTCGGGTAAGTAGTACCTATTTCATTTTTTCCCCAAAAATATTTTTGTTCCTAGAAAAATTTTATTTTTGTCTTAAAAATTCTTACTCGTTCAGTCTACCTCGTAGCCAGAATCCTCCCAACTTATAATCATCCTAGGTTCTAGAACGATTAATTAACACATATCACATAATATTATTAATAAAAATTTCTTTTATTAATAACTAATTCTTTAAACTTAAATTCTGAACAACCCGAATTTTCGGGTCGTTACACTTTTCCCCCTTATAAAAATTCCGTCCTCGGAATTTCTTAAAACCACACCCTTGCTCGGGTTATCACATTAACCCCTTCTTCACAGAAATTTCATCCTCAAAATTTTAGCTTCCTCTACTTCTCAGCTTCTCTTCAAAGGAGTACTAATGTTTCAAACATCTCCCCTCCCCCACCTTCATAACTTATTATAAATATAGAGTAGAAGGAATAAAGAGGAATATATAAAAATTCCTTTAAAACATTTCATACTTTTGCTGAGGGGTCAAATCGACCATGAACTCTTACTAGGTTAAACATCATTTTGCCATAAACCCTTCTTTAACGGTCAGTGTACAATCACAAAGAAAGTAAACTACCTCTTCCATGTTCTCCTCAAACTTAATCATTAGATTCCACACCAAAACAATTTGGTCTGGCACAACTTCTTCAAAGAAAGCTCGATTTTCTTTTAAACATGACATTCCATTAGTCTTAGCCAGAACAATTAGCTTAGACCCTACCAATAAATTGGAGATCAACTTGAAACATTCGTCTAGTCAACTCAATTGACATCGACTACTTCATTAAATTCTTTTCGCAATACATCAAAACGTTTTATGACATCATGATACCGTACTTTTCATAGTACGTTGAGGACTTTGTCAGTATGTGACTTCGCCATTATACATCATACCATAGCGGGTTGTTGATCCTAAGATCACATCCAACACCAGGTTCAATTGCATTAATAACTCCATCCTTTTACCATCCTTGCATCAAATGCACGGATGATATAAAATTCATTTTGATATTTCAAATCAATTTTTGTCTAGCCGAAGCAATTAGCATAGACATACCAAGAATAGCTCTTTTAAAATCCGTTGGTTCCAAAAGTTGAACCAATTCTTTCCTTTTCAAAAAGTACATATAAGCATGATTTTAATAAAGTTTGAAATCTAGCATAGCTAGATGACTTGGAATATCCTATTCTCCATCTTCTTTCATTGTCTTACTGCGATAATACTTAATCTTCTCTAGTACCTTCAATAATAAGCCTACTGAAAACAACTCATTTTTAGTCTAAACATTCCTATACCTTAGTACAGTCCATCAACTTACCACACATTATGAGTTCAGGAACTTTCCACAATAATATGAGTTTAAAAACTATCCAGACAGACCATAGGCGTCCATTCGTTGAGAAGTTCAAAAACATACCATATAATTATGAGTCACAAACCTACCATAAGTATGAGTTTCAAGAACTCGCACCTACCTTATCGTTATCTACCTATCAAGTATATACATGAGAAAAGATTCACCTTCTCGTCATATACATCTTAATAGCACGACCAATTCCAATGATTATCACTGTAATAAGCTAAGCAGTTGTTACACCAAGCACAAACCTCTACCCATACCAAAAGTTCATACAACTCAGTTATCACATGAGTTCTCAATTAAAATTTTACAACTTCTAAGTTCCTCTTTACTTAATACGAATTTTCTTTAATTCGTATGGTATTCTTCACAACTTAATCTGAGTTCTTCCTCCCGTACCACTTCGTAGTACCATTCATTCATAACATTAGTTATAAATCATTCATCGTTTAACTGCTCATCTGTTACTACAATTCACTATGATCACGTGGTGATCTTCTTATCCTTCTCTCTACGATTATAGTCTTAGGTACCCCTACCTAAGGTTTATAACCTATCAACTTTGATACCACTTTTAACGCCCCGAAATCCAGTCTATCTTCACACCCGGATTCCGTACATCACGATCCCACTTCTTACCAAACATACATCATTAAATACTGAAATATAACAACATACATTCTAAAATTCCAGGTTCTAGAAACCTTATAACCTCTTTTATTACAAATAATGATACATACATTATTCATTTCATCTTACAAGAGTGACTTTTATCCGCCACCAAGGACACATAACAGTTCATTAACTAGTCTATCGTTCAATTTTATCTTTCTACATTACAAGTCTTCACTTGATCTTCTCGCTCATTCACATTCTGAATGACACTTCATCTGGATAACGTCAGCTTGATCTTTACGGATCCTTAAGTTCTTCTAACATCGTTCGCAAAAAATGTTTTTCATTTAAATCAAGTGTGAGCATTCAATTGTCCAGCAAGTTATAATAGTTGAACAACAACTTCAAGAGTTTAAAAATTTCTTTAGAACTTCGATAATCGAACAAAGGTTATGAAGTAGCTTGAATAATAGGAATAGTCTCGATTCCTATCATCTTAAAACATCAGTCACTTTCACTTTGAAATACTTTCATTCCTTTACCTTTTTCATACACATCTTGTCTGGCTAGAATCATTAGCACTGACTTAACAATAACGGTTCATGTATAAACATAACATACTTGTATTGAACAGCTCAATCACAGAACAGTTCATTTCGTAGAAACACCGAGTTCAAATTATGGCACAAGGCCTTATATATTCTCCCACCTTGTACAAATATTACACATTCGCACATAGACAAAACTTCTCAAGTTTAACATCTGAGAAGTTTAAGAAACTAGCATTCATTTAGAATGTGAATAAAGTTAGGAAATTTGCCTTACGCAAAGCTACAGCTTATGCTGAACTGCTCATTCTAATTCCTATATTACACATAAGGAAAACATAAACACCAATTAGTCATATACTTGACTTACGCATTGGTTTACTTAACTTTACTTTTTAGGGTTCACATTCTTGCAATATAAGTTTACACGACTAACTTCTTTTATCAGTTTACGGCTTCAGGACGTACAGAGATGTCTTACTCAATACGTTCATCATCTTTGATGATTTACATTCTTATCTTCTTCTTATAACTTCTATAGGACTCAGCACACATCGCTTCTCTGCTAGTAGCCCATATGGTACTCTGAGTGGTTTTCCACAAACAGCCAACATACAAGTTCCAGTCTCATCTACACTGCCATCACAGTAAGTTAGATCGGTTGCCAGTTTCATATATACCTTTGCTCTCTGAAGGAACTGTTTAGCCCAGCTCCCATATGTCAAGCATCAAAGGTTACGATTGTACCACAACCTAACTTATCTTAACTTATCCAAACCATTAAACTTTAATGTTCGTTAAGTTAATTTCTTATTCCTTACGACTTTCTGACAACTAAATGCCATATCTTAAGATTCATTCTTTATCATCCAAGTCATACAGTCTTTTGTATACTTAGACCGATCATTTAGGCTAATCATTAACTTGGCTTCGTTTTGTTAACGTCATTGTCTTTAATTTCATTCTTTAGCATTCATGGTTTAATCATAGATCTTCATTATCTTACGGTCAAACCATACACGGGGTGTAGGTTCTATCCGTTTAGTATTTGCATACACTCAACCTTTATGCCGGTTAAAGTGTTCAACGCTCACATTTTATTCTATCATTCTCCATCGGAATCACGATCGCCTGCCATTAATCTTCTTACCGTTCGCTACGGCTTTCTTAATACCATTCATTATTCTACCTTAATGTCGAAGCCATACAGTTCATTGTATACTAAGACCGGTCGTTCATCGCAACAACGTTGCGTTCACAGCGTCTATACGCTTTACACTTATCCCTCATTACCACAACCATAACATTGAAATGTTATTCTTTACCTTCATCACTCAACGTCTAAGGAATCACAATCATAGCAATCCCTCACGTTCGTTCATCGCGACTACGGTCCCCGGATATCAGTTCTGTAACCCGTACCTAAAATCTTTGTCTTTTAATCTTGTTTAATCTTTTAATTCAACCTTTACTACAGGTTTAATTCACTTGATTAAGTGTTACATTAATTAGATATTATGTTCTTTATCGTCCCTTACGTTTCTCCCTAGAGCTGAGCAGTTAAAAGCTCAAATCTGGCTTTTTCTCTACACTGGCGCTGCGGCGCTACTCTCTCTTTTAACTCTCATGCCGTGGTGCGAGTTAGCAGTACCTAGCTCCCTAGTCTAGCGTTGCAGTGCCACATAACAAGGCATGGCTGGCGCCACGGTGCCAAGCCTTAACCCTAGAAAATTTCTTTAAGTGTTAAATCCAATTTGAGACGCTTACTTCCCGATCTCATAACTTCCTCGTTATAACTCAGAACGAGGTCGTTCTAAAGCCATTCACTTCCTTATCTTACGTACTTCCATACCCCACAGATAGAACTTTATTCTGAATTTATTAACGTGCCATTCGATTGGCTTGATCTTCACCCTTTGTTCATTTCGTTTTTTAACGCCCTTCATTCGTTCGTCCGTAATTCAGTCAACCAAACTCAGAACTCATTCGTTCTTGAGTCCACGACTCATGTTTTCTACATACTCTTACTTTCTTAAGAAACTTTCTAATTCTCGTTCGTCTTTTACAAAATTTTTGCCATAACTTCGTTATAGCTAAGTTTTAATCCATTCTTCATGAACGTTTCTACCGTTCCTAACCAAGTAATAAGCATCTAACTTATACGCCATGGTTTTAAACTTTCCATCAACAACAATTATCCTACATTGGTTTTAAATTTGTCCATCAACAACGTTCTTCGTGTTCTTCGCGTGTTCTTCGTTCGTTCCTTCATTTTAATCGATATTTTGGATTATGATTTCACTTTTTATTGGAAATTGATGTTATAGAACATCATTCCTTACTTATTTCACCTACTCATTCATATAATCCACTCGGATCGTTCTAATTTATTACGAATCTTATACTTTTTTAAGAAATTTATTTACTAAACTTTAAATTTCTTATTTCTTCTTTTCTCATGATTTCAACCATATGAAATCATCTCAAACCTTATCTACTTCTTACCTTCATTAAGTTATGCTTTTAAACATAAAAACTTAAAGAAAAATTATAAGAGATTAGGTTTTGGATTACCTTTCTTCTTTAATCTTCTCTCGTCGGACAAAGTTTGTACACGGGCTAGCTTTTCCTCTTCCTTCTCCTCCCATCCGAACTCTCTCTCTCTCTCTCAAGTGTCTTAGGATTTTTCAAAATCCAAAACAAATGAATTTAGATTCCTATTTATAGATTTTCAAAGCTAGGGGTATTTTAGTCATTTATCCCCCTAACCCCTTACTATTCACACCTCCATACTATTCCCACCTCCTCAATACACCTCCTTACTATTCACGAAACTTCCCTTAGAAGTTTCGTGGTTCCGTTTTTCGGTTTCGTCCGACAGTTTTAAAAACTACGATTCTCGGAATTTAAATATTTTTGGATATTTCGTCTTTCCTTCACCGATTAACTTTTACGTATTCTTCGGATTTCTAAAAAACTGAAAAATACTTTTTGGAGTTAAGCATTTTCCTCCACATTTCCCCCTAACGTAGTTAAACTAGTGAAAAGTACATAGCAGTACTTTTCGTCATTTTTATTTTGTCCGATTTCTGCACATTTTTTGAGAAATACTTTTATTACCTTACTTAACTTTTCACGATATATTATCGTCAAATCTTTCGACGGAATGTCATTTCGACATACCGAACTCTCGGAGAGGCTTAGGTTATTTAAACCCTAGCCCTTAGGGTTTTGTCGGGTGAATAGTGCCTATTTCGTCTTTTTTCCCAAAAATATTTTTGTTCCCGAAAAATTTTTATTTTTGTCTTAAAAATTCTTACTCGTTCAGTCTATCTCATAGCCAGAATCCTCCCGAGTTATAATCATCCTAGGTTCTAGAATGATTAATAAACACATAACACATAATATTATTAATAAAAATTTCTTTTATTAATAACTAATTCTTTAAACTTAAATTCTGAACAACCCGAATTTCTGGGTCGTTACAGCTGATACTCCAAAAGCTTCGTGAGCACAAGTTATATGCCAAGTTAAAGAAATACGAGTTCTGGCTTGAGAAAGTAGCATACCTTGGGCATGTGATATCAAATCATGGAATATCTATTGACCCGATAAAGATTGAAGCAATTCAAAGCTGGGAGCAACCTAAGTCAGTGACCAAAGTACGTAGCTTTCTGGGCTTAGCTGGTTATTATCGGAGATTCGTGGAAGGATTTTCTCGAATCGCTACTCCATTAATTCAGCTGACTCGAAAAGATACAAAATTCGGTTGGAACGAGGAATGTGAGAAGAGTTTTTAATAACTCAAGAAGAGACTCATTTTAACACCTGTTTTGACAATACCATCTGGTTCGGAGGGATTTGTCATCTACAATGATGCTTCAGGCAAAGGGTTAGGGTGTGTTCTAATGCAACATGAGAAAGTCATAGCATATGCCTCACGACAACTCAAAGAATATGAGAGGAATTATCCTACTCATGATCTAGAGTTGGCAGCTGTTGTTTTCGCACTTAAAATCTAGAGGCATTACCTGTATGGGGGAGAAAGTGGAGATCTATACGGATCATAAAAGCCTCAAGTATTTCTTTACCCAAAAGGAACTCAACATGCGACAACGACGTTGGCTCGAACTATTGAAAGATTATGATCATACTATTCAATACCATCCTGGAAAAACGAACGTGGTAGCTGACGCATTGAGTAGAAGATCATATGCGGGTACGAGTACGATATTGTCAATACAAAGGCCCATTTTGTATGACTTGCAAAGGATGGAGGTAGAGTTAAAGAGTCCAGGGACCCACGTGATGATGGCAAATAAAAGAGTAGAACCGACTTGAATTAATAAAGTTAAAACTGCTCAAGCTACAGACCTGGAGCTGATGCGTATGAAGAAGAAAGTCCAAGAAGGTGCTATTCCAGAAGCAAGAATCGATGAAGAAGGAATACTTGAGTCAACTCCAGACTTTGTGTTCCTAACGACCCAGATTTAAAGTATAGAATCATGTGGAGGCGCACAACACACCGTTTGCAATCCATCCCGGAAGTACCAAGATGTATCGTGATCTGCGACATACATTTTGGAGGATCAATATGAAAAGAGAGATAGTGGAGTTTATCTCAAGGTGTTTAACTTGTCAATGAGTCAAGGCAAAGCATCAAGTGCCAAAAGGTCTATTACAACCACTTGAAATTCCAGAATGGAAGTAGGAACACATTACTAAATATTTCGTTATTGGTCTTCCTAGGGTTTGTCAAGGCATGGATGCAATTTGAGTCATTATTGATAGATTAACAAAGTCTGCTCATTTCTTACCTATACGAGAAACTTCTACACTTGAACGTCTTGCTCGTATATACATAAATGATATTGTAAGACTGCATGGTATGCCAGTATCCATAGTTTCTGATCGAGACTCAAGATTCACTTCACGATTTTGGGTTAGTTTACAAAAAGCTATGGGCACGGATTTACGATTTAGTTCGGCATATCATCCTCAAACGGACGGGCAATCAGAGAGGACTATTCAAACTCTGGAGGATATATTAAGACTCTGTGTCCTTGACTTCAAAGGAAGTTGGGACAAGTTCTTGCTATTAGTGGAATTCTCTTACAACAACAGTTATCAAGCAAGCATCGGCATGGTTCCATTCGAGGCATTGTATGGACGCAAGTGTCGTTCCCAGTATGCTGGGATGAGGTAGGTGAAGCAACGATGTTGGGACGGGAGTTGGTATGTATGACTACAGAGAAGATTCAAATGATCCGGCAACGTATAAAAACCTCATAAGATCGACAAAAGAGTTATGTTGATCTTCATCGAAAAGATGTGGAATTCAATGTTGGAGAGCATGTGTTGTTACGTGTGGCACAATGGAAAGAAGTTACGAGATTTGAAAATTGAGGAAAGCTCAATCCTCGATTCATTGGCCCATTTGAAATCCTTGACCGAGTAGGAACTGTGGCCTATAAACTCGCTTTACCGCTAAGTATGTCTTGTATTCATAACGTTTTTTACATATCCATGTTACGTAAATATGTGGAAGACCCGAACCATATTATTGAGTTAGAACCGGACGAAATAGCAGAAGATTTAACGTATGAAGAGGTTCCTGTTAAAATCTTGGATAAGAAGGAACATATTCTACGCTTCAAGGTTATACCTCAAGTCAAAGTTTTGTGGAGAAACCACGATGTTGAGGAAATGACCTGGGAGTTAGAATCTGAAATGAAATCAAGGTATCCTCACCTCTTCGACATACCAGGTATGTACCCAAATTTTGAGGTAAAATTTCATAAGAAGGGGAGGTTGTAAGACCCCAACTTTTATGAATAAAGATGAATTTTCTATAAATATCATTTTTAATTATTAAGGAGTGAATCTGATATAATGTTATAGTTGTGGGTAATATTTATAAATTTTACAAAGTACGCAAGTTGTTATAAAATATTCGATAGGTCAGGGAATATTCGTTTTAACAGGGAATATTCGAACGACGGCACAATCATTGGTGGATCCCATAACGGAATTATTGTCGGAATGAGAAAATGACAGAAATATCTTTTTATAAAAATAACGACGAAAGTTTTACTATTAAACTGTTGAAATACCCAGTGGTAAAATTATAGTAATGCGCGTGGTTACATAGTAGCACACGATATTGATTATTGATGCTTACTTGAGAAGTCACTCAGTTTATACTCAATTATTGCTATAGTAATTACTGCATAGTATTTCACGTCATTTGATTCAATTATTATCAATATTTTATATATTATTAAATCAATAATTGAGATGATACAGTTATTCATATCATTATTTACAATATTGACGATGTTTAGAAAGTTCTGTCGAGGAGATGTTTGGTCACCTAATTGCGCGTCAATGGGGAGAAATCTTTATTGGAAAGCCCCCTCTTTCCTGAGAATGATTTGTTTGTTAAATATTGCGAATAATAATAATGATGAATAAATGTTGTTAAAAATATTGAGGGAATTTTTATTAAGTATTTGATGTAAATTTTGCTTATTTTATGGATCCCCATTTACCTATTTTTTTTTAAAATAATCGGTAGAAAGTTATTTTATATATATATATATATATATATATATATATATATATATATATATATATGTGAAAATGACATGTGGGGTGGGGCCCATATGGGGATGAAGAATGGAAATTGAGGGGGGGATGAAGAATGGAAATTGAGGGGGGGGGGAAGGTTTACGTATTGGGGAGGGAATATATGTATATATATATATATATATATATATATATATATATATATATATATATAAACATGTGTGTTTTAAAATGTGTGTGAGTGTGATGTGTGTGTTGGGTGTGTGTGTTGACAAATGTGGTGGGTGTGTGGGATTGTGCCCGTGAATTTAAATTGTGGAGTGTATGTTGGGTAGTGTGTATATATATATATATATATTTGACTTGTGTGTGTTGAATATGTAAGTTTAGGGTGTGCGTGTGGTGTATGCTTTTGCCGTAAGGCAAAGGTATATATATATATATATATATATATATATATATATATATATATATATATATATATATATATATTTTATAGATTTTGTTTTTTATGAAAAATAGAATATATTATATTGCATAGTAAATCAAATTTTTAGAAATCTGTCGAATTTTTCAGTCACCCGTGATTTGTTCATCCGAAGCCGACTGTTGCGTCCGTGAAAATTTTCAAATATCCTTCCCATTCTCCTATAAATAGTATGTTTAGTTAGAATTGAAAATCACACCAGAATCAGAGAATTCTTCTTCTATAATATTGAGCGTATTTTCTTAGAGTTTTAGGAAGTTTTGAGCGTAGAAAATAGTATAAGTTTTCTTTAAGAATATCTCCGCTATACCAGTTGGAATACTCTTCTTTTTAAAGTTAGAGATATTATTTTGTTCAGTATTCATAAGAAATAATATTTTCTTCCATACTCTGTAGTATGTAAGTAATATTATTTCGTTTCAGATTCTGAATTCTATAGTCATTTTTGTTAAGTTTTGGCTTCTATACTCCATTAAATTAGTATAATATCCTTGAAATTTGCGCTTCATCCAGTATCTTTTCATAAAAATATTATTTTGAGCATTCTTGATAAGTTTTAACTTTTTCATGCTGGAGTACTATTCACGGGGATACTATTCACTTGGTTACTATTTACCCGGGGTACTATTCATGGCAAAAATTGATTTCGTTTCGGTCCAAATCATTTTTGATACGATATTACTCTTGAATTTTACTCCACAAAGCAGTATCATGTTGACAATTTGGACGTTTTTGAATTCTGGATAAATTAAATTATAAATCTATAAAATTTATCCTTTGCTTTCATTTAATTGAATTCTTATATCATTGTCATCATCCTCATGCTCATATTGTTATGAAAGTCATCTTTGGACCGTAGTGCATAGATGGACTGTTGATCGATATGATTATGACTAGGGATCATTCGGCATAATCATGACCTGTAATGTTACAATTGATGTGGTAAATGTCTTCATTGGCCCGTAGTGCATTGATGGACAGTTGTTGGCATGATCATGACCATTAATGAAAACACGAATATCCTTGGCCCGTAGTGCATGGATAATTCGTGGTCATGATACTAATGAATATCCTTGGCCGTAGTGTAGGGATGATTCGATGATGTGGATTATTTATTAAGCTGAGTCTCAATGATAAAATTGATGATAAACTTTTTAAATTATAGAAGATAGTAGATTTCATGCTCTACTTAGCTCTTTTAATGGATTACTTGTTCCGCTGCAGCTAAACTTGATATCTATTGTATTTTATCAGTTTAACACTGTTGAAGGCTAATGATAAATTATTCTACATTATCTTAGTCATAATATTTCTTACTAGGCTAGTTGAGCTCACCCTTTGATTTCATTGTTCTCTTCAAGAAATGAGAATATAGTTGGGACTAGTCGGGGAACGGAGTGACGATCCAGATGTTTGCATTAGTAGTCCTCACTATTTTGTGAAATAGTGTGAAAATAAATGTAATAATATTGAATTTGAGTTTGGATATTGTCTAGAGGACAATATTCATGTTGAAACTCCCAACTTATGTTTTGTCATACTTTACACGACAGTTGTATAATTAAGTTGTATTTGAATTCTGTACCATGTATTTGGCAACTCAGAATGGGTGATGTATACCTATTTTGGGGGCGTCACAAAAAACGTTGTGGATGTGCTCCTGTGACGCCCCCAAATCCGGGTACTTGAAACCCGAACTCGGTGCTTCACGATACCATTTCTATGAGCGGAATAATACTAATAATAATAACAATAATATAAGGATCAACTTAATTTACATATTCATCAGAATCTGAATCCCAAGTACGCAACCTTTAAACATTAATTATAACCCATGATAAATAATTAATATCATACTTGTCTTAATAATAATATCAAGCTATTACATAAACTACCACAAATCTTATTTGGTTAGCTTTCCTTTTTCTTTGTTTCTGCATGACCTTTCTGGTTCTTCACACTTAGCTGAAAATATTTAAATTAAGCAAGGATGAGCATTTGAGTGCCCAACAAGTAATAACAATTATATATATATATATATATATATATATATATATATATATATATATATAAGCTGAAAGAATTTAAATGTTTTCCTTATACTACCCTTCTACAACAGATCAATAGCTGTGAAGTATCTTATACCGATAATAATAACATAACAACCCTCTTTCAAATTTTTGAAACTACGTAATGACTATAACTAGGGTTAAGGTGACATACTATTAACATTGTTTTTATTTTCGAAAAGGTTAAACATAAATTAATCTGTAAACTATCATAACTTACGGGCACGGGGGTGATCAGCCCGTTGTACCCTATATTGATCAATACTACATGCAAGAACGAGGGTATCGTTCACTCTGTCCGCCTTAGGCGCATAAAAGTTTTTCTGTGTAGGGATGTTCATACTTGTCTGGGTTCCAAATCAAAGGTTTTATCTTGTTCAACAATAATATATAATTCAACATATATATATATACGGGTAATTGACAAAGGTGTATCAATATGTGATTAAATACAATGATTATTCAAGTGGGGACACTTGTATAACCATTTGTAGAAATTAACGAATAAAATATATATATCTGAATTAGCATATACTAACATGTTGATAATCAATAAGCGTATATAATATAGGAGTAATAATCCGTACAGTAATAATATATTTCTAAAACATTCTTACTCATGTCCATTGCATAAAGAAAATACAAAGGTAGGATACTTGCCTGATGCGCTGCTTACAAATTGCAACTTAGTTTTATCTTTTATCTCACGACCTATCATTAATAAGATCGTTCGTTCGATTAGAACAATATACTATAACACATAGTACTGCATTCCGCAGTCAACACATAACCTAATCACATTATTACCCATGTTTAACAACCATTGAATCACAAATAATCACATATCTTATTAAATTATACAAGTCCAGATCAATTTCTGAAACATGTCGGTGTACCAACAACTTTATCGGATAATTATCGAGTCTAAGACTCTGTCCTGTAACTTAGTATCAGACATATTATTTCTAAATGACTTAATATAATTTTAAAACATTTATTATAATTTATCATGAATTTTCAACATCGGAATCATATTTAAATGATTTAAATACTAACCAATTCTATTATCATTAATATTTAATTAATATTAAACTATTAATGAAACTATTGCCAAAATATTAAAGTTATTTATAATAACTTAGAATGTTTTTAAAGTATTTATATAACCCTTAAATGGTTTTTAAAACATTTAAAATCATTTTTAAATAATTATCATTACTATTAAATTATTAATGTACTATTCATCTAAATATTAAAAGTCCTAACTTAAAATATTTTTAATTCATTTATATCCCCTTTTAAATGATTTTTAAATTAATAAAACTATTTTTAAACTATTTATTTAATATAATTATTAAATAAATTTATTATCATTAATAATAACTTAATAATCATTAATACTAAATTATTAATTAAATTATCCTTTAAATATTAAAAGTTATGCTTTATAACTTAAAATATCTTTAAACACTTTATTTTCTTTTAAAATGATTTTTTTCTAATATTAAAATCATTTTTAAACTCAATTATTTAATATAATTATTAAATGATCTTAATATCATTAATAATAATTAATGAAATTTAACTTTAAATATTGAAAGGTATATTTTATAACTTAAAATATTTTTAAATTCCTTATTATTATTTAAAATAATTTTTAATAATATAAAATTATTTTTAATCAATTTATTTAATTCATTTAGTAAATAACTTAATTATCATTAATATTAATTTATTAATGAAAATTATCACATAATATTAAAAGTCATTAAAAATAACTTAAAATATTTTCTTATATTATAATATAATTTTAAATGATTTTTTCAAATATTAAAATCATTTTTATCTAATTTATTTAATATTGTAATTAAATAAATTAAATACTAATAATATTTCAAAAATAATAAATATTTATGAAATATACTTAAAATAATTTAAAACTAATTTTTGGAATTTAAAATAATTTTTAATAATTTATTTGGTATTTTTAATAATTAAAAACTATTTTTTCTATTTATTTAATTAAATTAATTAATTTCTGAAAAATAATATATATTGTCTGTCGCTAAAGTCCTTTAGCGACAGAAACCGTCGCCTTAGGTGTTCTTGAGTTCTCAAGAACATTCATAGGCAGTATACGAGATGCCTCGTTTGACCAACAATCGTGCACCGTGTATTGTGTTTCTGGGTTAGCTATTGATCAACTAGTGTAGTGTTAGTGCACGTCTACATGACCCAACAACAAAAATGATCATAACACATAATACAAGAGAGATCTGAGCCTTCAAAAATGTTGTCAGGACTGTTCTTCATTTTCTGGGTTACCCAGAAATGAAGAACAGTTCGACCTGTCCCCTTTGGGCTTCCACAACTTGCTAATCTTGTGTTCTTTTTGTGATCTAAGAGTTTCAGTGTCTAGCCAACATGTCATAGAGTAGATCTATAACAAAACATAACTAAAATAACAACGGATCAAGATGCTATGGGCTAGTCAAAGCATTTCAGAAAAACATGTTTTTACCGTTTCTGGAAATTCCAAAAATGGTAAATAAGTTCCAGTTGGCTAATTTGACCACCTAACCTGATCAATATACTGATGTTTTAAGAGATATAATGACCCTGATCTATAGTTCACATAACCAGCTACATCATTTACCAAACAATAACATCAAACAACATTAAACTTGTCAGATCCGGGCCTTGAAAAACTTTGTCAGACGGAGTTTTTAACTTTCTGGGCTGCCCAGAATTTGACTGGTCAATGCTGGTCAACGACTTTTGACTGCTAATATCTACAAATTTAGAGATCAAATGACACAGATTCCATTTGGAGTTTAAATACCACATTACAGGCTACCAATAACAACTTGAAAACAACAAAAACACTTAACAACCAAAGATCTATAGTGTCTGACATTTGATTGTCAGGCACAAAAACAAAATTTTCCAGATTTTTGAAAATCATTAATTTGAGTACTTAGATGTTATGGATCCGTAAGATAACAACCCAGATCATCAATATAGATTATATATAACATGTTTTAACACAAAAATCTAGCATTTAACATATCATTAATGGTCAGATTTGAAATAGGGTTTTATACCTTCTATGATCAAATTTCTGATTCTAGCCTCTAATTTTGTTAGTGAATTTCGTGGGGCTTGATTTGGGGACTGGTCTAGCACTGGAAATTCGTGGGTTTAGAGAGAGATGGTCTTGATGAAGTGTAAGAGCACAAATGAGCAAATATGTGCACTTTTCTCTCTCCTAACCTATTTATAATTCTTAGATTCAATGTATCTAACTTGCAAGGTGTCAAAAGAGATAAGCTTGAATGAGTTTTAGGGCATGTGCTATAATCTAGGGTGGTGACTTTGCAAGATATGGGAAGATTTGCAAGAAATCTATTAAAATAAATCCAAAAGGGTATTTTAGTAAACTAACAAAATATTTTAAGGGTATTCTTGTCCATGACACTTGAATCTAGGTTAAAATCAATAGATCTTAAACCTTAAGGTTTCCCAAATAATTTCTAGGGTTTGAAAAATTAAGATTAAAGTTCAATAAAATTTTAATTTGACCACACTAATTAAAATTAGGGGTTTTAATAGAAAATTAGGGTTTTAAAAAATACTTAGGGTTTCTTGATATTATTACGATTTTCTAATTAATATTATAATTTATTAAAATAACTATTAAGATCACCATTTTAGCGATTTGAGTTTACAACTAGTAATTAGGTTTTATAATTACTAATTAGGATTACCTAATATAGAAATTAGGATTCTAAAATATTAATTTAGGGTTTTCACTTAAGAAATTAGGGTTTCTAATTTCACGATTAGGGTTTCCCTAATTAGTGTTAATCTTAATAATAATTGTCATAAATCACAATTCACAGTTACCAATTAGCTTTGAACTCGTATTCAAGTTTTAAATTAGAGTTTCACAATAAAACTAGGATTTGTCATATAACACCATAAATGACCAACCATTTCGTTTCACGTATACAGTACATATCTATAGCACTGAAAAATCAAAATATAATTAATATTATATTATTATTCTTATTCCTCGATAAAAATCCAAAATTAGGGTTTGGATTCCATATCTGATTTATTCCTCTTATTTAACCTTAGTAATTAAGGTAAAATAATTAACTTAATAATCTGTACAAAAATTCATATAATAAAATAATTATTATAGTTATTCTAAAAATTACTCCATATATTATTTAAATAATATATGATTATATTTTCATGAAAAATAATTAATAAAAATATTTCTACTTTAAAATTAATTATTATAAGAATATACTTTATAATAATCAATAATTCTAAAATAAATTTATTTATAAACATTTATGTAATAAATATATTTTTATTTACCACATAAATACATATACATAATATCTTGTACAAATCCTCATCCTTAAAATATATATATAAAAAATTTATACGCAAAATTTCTTATTTATTTATATAGAAAATATCGGGTTGTCACAGCTCCAACTCGGGTGGTAATGCAACTTTGTACGCCACTTTGCCCACTCGCTTCAGTATCTCGAATGGTCCTATGAACCTCAGACTCAATTTTCCCTTCTTGCCGCATCGTATTTTTCCCTTCCAGGGAAATACTTTCAAGAAAACGTAACTTTTAACTTCAAAGTCGCGGTCCTGACGATGAAAATCTGCGTATTTCTTTTGGCGATCTTGTGCAGCTACTAGTCTATCTCTTATCATTGTCACCACATCTGCGGTTTATTGCACTAACTCTGATCCTAACATTTTTCGTTTCTCGACTTCATCCCAACATAACGGTGTTCTACACTTTCTTCCGTAAATAGCTTCGTATGGTGGCATGTCGATACTCGCATGGTAACTATTGTTATATGCAAATTCCACTAGGGGTAGGTGTTCGTCCCAACTTCCTTTGAAGTCCATCACGCAAGTTCTAATCATGTCCTCCAGCATTTGTATCTTTCGCTCACTTTGTCCGTCTGTTTGTGGATGATAAGTGGTACCTAACCTCAGCTGTGTTCCCATCCTTTCTTGCAAGCTCTTCTAAAATTTTGACGTGAAGCGCGGATCTCGGTTAGAGATAATCAATACCGACACTCCATGTCGTGAAACAATTTTCTTTACGTACAGATTCACTAGCTGATTCAAACTATATCGGATCCTAATCGGTAGAAAATGAGCCGTCTTCGTTAGTCGATCTACGATAACCCAAATGGCATCAAAACCTTTCTGTGTGACTGGACGTCCCATCACGAAGTCCATCGTAATGTGCTCACATTTCCACTCCAATATTTCCAATGGTTGGAGTACACCATTCGACCTTTGGTGCTCCGCTTTGACTCGTTGACAAGTTAGACATTTACTTACGCACTTTGCGATCTCTCGTTTCAGATTAGGCCACCAAAAATGTTGCCTCAAATCTTGGTACATCTTTGTGCCTCCTGGATGAACGGAATACGTCGTATTGTGTGCCTCGTGCAAAATTTCTTCCCTCAATTTGGTTACCGCTGGCACCCATACTCTCCCTTCAAATATCAAAATACCGTCTTTATCCATTTTGAATCTCTCTTCTTCATTTTCTATGATCCTCTTCTTGATTTTCTCGCACTCTTCATCCTTCTCTTGTGATTCCTTTATTCTATCCAACAAGGTTGGACGAGCTTTGACTGCAAACAATCTTTCTCCAGACCTCTCCAGTCCCTTTACTTCTATCTCTAATTTCTCCATATCCCTTATTAACCCCTCCTGAGTTGTCAGTTGAAATAACTTCTTCCTTCCTTTCTTGCTTAGCACGTCGGCCACTACGTTTGCCTTCCCCGGGTGATAAAGAATATCGCAGTCATAATCCTTGATTAATTCTAACCATCTCCTCTAACGCATGTTCAACTCCTTCTGTGTGAACATATATTTCAGACTCTTGTGGTCCGTGTATATCTCACATTTTTCTCCGTACAAATAATGTATCCAAATCTTTAACGCAAAAACTACTGGCGCTAACTCCAAGTCATGAGTATTGTATCGTTTTCCTTCAGTTATCGTGATGCATACGCAATGACCTTGCCATGTTACATTAGCACATAGCCCAGTCCTCTGTGCGACGCATCACTAAACACCACAAACCCTCCCGTATTATCTGGTAATGAGAATACAAGCGCTTCGCTTAGTCTCTTCTTCAGCTCTTGAAAACTTTCCTCACACTTGTCTGTCCATACGAACTTCACCGTCTTTCTCGTTAGATTGGTCAACGAGGTTGCTATCGTAGAAAAATCCTAGATAAATCTTTGATAGTACCCAGCTAACCCTAAGAAACCTATTACTTCGGTTGGCGTCTTCAGTTGTTCCCAATTACTCACTGCTTCTACCTTTGCAGGGTCTACTGAAATTCCATCCTTATCCACCATGTGTCCTAAGAATTGAACCTTCTT
This sequence comes from Panax notoginseng, assembly GCA_016801055.1. NCBI lineage: Eukaryota > Viridiplantae > Streptophyta > Magnoliopsida > Apiales > Araliaceae > Panax > Panax notoginseng. The sequence goes on along the minus strand of CM029016.1, from coordinate 77,232,661 downwards.
CATTCAAAATTCACACTTAAAAAACTTTGCGTACAACTTCTCCTTTCTTAGCACCTCCAAAACTATCTTCAGATGTTCGAAGTGTTCTTCTTCCGTCTTTGAGTAGATCAAGATATCGTCGATGAAAACTACCACAAATTTATCTAAGAATAGCTTGAAGACTCAGTTCATCAAGTTCATAAATGATGTCGAAGCATTTGTCAACCTGAATGACATTACCAGAAATTTGAAATGTCCGTAATGAGTTCAGAATGCCGTCTTTGATATGTCCTCCTCCCGTACCTTCAACTGGTGATAACCCGTCCATAGATCTATCTTTGAGAAACAATTTGCTCCCTTTAGCTGATCAAACAAGTCATCTATCCTTGGTAACAGATATCTATTCTTAATCATTACTCTATTCAATTCTCGATAATCGATACAGAGCCTCATTGATCCATCCTTCTTCTTAACAAATAACACTGGTGCTCCCCAAGGAGACACACTCGGTCGAATATAACCCTTATCTAGCAACTCTTGCAATTGTATCATCAATTCTTTCATTTCTACTGGCGCCATATGATTTGGGGCTTTCGAAATCGGTGCCGTTCCTAGTGCTAAGTCTATTACGAATTTGATTTCTCTGTCTGGCAGAAGACCAAGCAGATCATCCGAAAACACATCTTGAAATTCTCACATTACAGGTGTATCCTTAATTTCTACTCCCTTTTCCCGAGTATCAACAATGTACCTTCTACCTTAGATTTATTCAGAGTCTGAAGGTTTACACTTTTATTCTGACAATCAATTATCGCCGCATGGTTATACAATCAATCCATTCCCAATATTACGTTAAACTCTCCCAATCTTATCGGGATCAAGTCTACACTTAGTTCATGATTTCTAATGTTTACGCGACAATTTCGGTAAACATATTCTACAGGGATTACTTCCTTATTCGCAACTTTTATGTTCAAGGGATTTCCTAATCGTTCTCGGGGTAAATTTAGTCGACTAACAACTTCCTCATGTGACGCCCCCAAATCCGGGTATCTTCCAACCCGACAGATGGTGCTCCACGGTGCTACAGTTCACACAACCATTCAATTGAAATGCCTCAAAAGAACGAATATGTCTTATATATATTCTAAATAATATTAACATCCCCTAGGTTCTTTATAACCATTACATTTGTCATTGTCATAATATAAAATATTATCATTACAAAACCTATACTATTACATAATTAATCTACGGGTTCACCTTAGCCTTCCCTTTATCCTTGCCGGATCCATTGGTCCGTTTGATCTTAACTATATTCATATGGTTCAAGCAAGAGTGAGCCTAACTAGCTCAACAAGTACAACAATTCTAATAAAACTAGCATGCTTGAAACATAGGAATCGTATATCTTCAATAACTGAACAATAGTTATGAAGTACTATCGATAATTCAAAATAGCACTTCTTTTCATTCAAAACGATTTACAACAACAGTATTCAGTAAAACATCAATTCCGGTCCAAGACCATGAGCATTTCATAAGTACTTTGAAAAGGACATCCTGACATGAAGTCCATAAGTCCGGTATAGCTTATGAGCACGTCTAGGTGATCAGCCTATAGTACTCTATGTTGATCAACACTACATTCATTAAACGTGTATACGTTTAAGTTGTGACAACCTCATGTGCATGTCGTTGGACGACAAAATAATTTAGCATACTCAGTCTTCTTTTGAAAACCACAACAATATTAGTTTGGTAAATCCTTGTCACTACTTGATAGATTATAGGAAATCCAACATGTCATAGTTCTAGCCGAAAGAATTAGCGTTGACTTCATCAGATATTAACTCATGCGAAGAATACAAGAATCACAAAGCTTGTCCAAATTAAACTGGAACAAGGGTTAGAGTACTTGCCTTTAGCGTCTACTTATAGATATAACACGTGCACTTTAGGTCTTTAAGTCTCTATAGTAGATGATAACATTACATAACACATCAGGTCATGAATAACATACATGGTTCCTAACGAACTTACCCTTCTTCTCAATCTAATTACGTATTAGATTTGTTATTATTGGTTCTGGCTTGCCGTTATAGCTTACATTGTCATTACGTCTATGTTTGATTACTTATCTTCAACCTTTAATCATCAAACATTAAGTGTTTAGTAATACCTTAACAATATCATAATTGAGATTTAGTTCATTGTTAATTGGTTTACTTCATTTCTTTATTCATAAACCTTTATTACCATGTCTTGCCTAGTGCTAGCGCTGCGGCGCGAACTTCTTCTCTTTAATCCGCGTTGCGGCGCCACTTTGCAGTGACTGAGGACCGGACTCGGCGCTGCGGCGCGAGACCCAGCGTTACATGCCGCGCTGCAGTGCGAAAGTTCAATAGGTAAGCTGCCTGGTTCGATGCTGCAACGCCCCATTTAAGCCTTGGGCTGGCGCCGCGGCGCCAGCTCTGTGCACCAGACACTTTTAACAGTTTTTTAACTTTGTGAGATTTTTGAGCTCGTAACTTCTTTATTATAAGTCCGAGTTAGCTCGTTCAAGAGCCTACGGTTCACACATCACATACTCTACGTGTTCATGCAAGAATTTTATCTATTCCACTTCATTTGCTAAAAATTCACCTATTAATCCATTTTTAACGAAAACGATAAACGTTCGTAAACGTTCAACGCTCGTTTCTTCGTTCTAAGTCAGAATCCGATCATTTTTGAGTCCGCAACTCAATAATGCCAAATACGACTTGTCTCCATCGAAAACCAACGTTTCTGAGTTCAAACATAAAATACAACTTTCATTCCGAGAATTTCACGAATTCGACGATTATCGTCCAATCGTGTGAATTTCGGCAAAACTTCATTACTAGTGATTGGTTCAATATTCCAAATGGATTCATTTCATTATCTAGACATCTCAACTTACATGATACAATAACTTATCATTAAATTAGGCCATGGCTTATTCTTCATAAGTTCATAACTTAACAAATTCTATAATACAAGATTTCCTTTCCTTTGACTTATTTATTGATTAAGTCATTTAAGCAACATCCTTACATTTTATTATCCATACTAACTTCTTAAAGTAGTTCATATGACAAGTTCATTTATGTTCTTCATAAGTTAATAACTTATTTAGGTTTAACTTACTTGTTCATGACTTATTCAGCTTAAATCCATTGCCTATCCTCTTTTCATATGTTCTTAGCATATAAGTTCATTAGGTTACACTTCTCTTATCACCCTACAATGATATAGATAGAAGATATAAAATCATGAGATCAATTACCTTTGATGACTAGCTTGTCCTTCTTGACAATCTAATAATGGAAGGTTGGGCTTACAAGTGCTTATTCTGTCTACCAAATAAGTTAATTATCTTGGATGAAATAACAACCAAATAATGAGCCATATCCTCCTCTATTTATAGGATTTCTAAAGTGAGGGTAAAAGGGTCATTAAGGCATCCCACCTCCTTAAGTCACCTCCTTACTATTCATTACTTGTTAACCACAACTCTTTACTTGGTCATTACTCAAAGTTCTTGCCCATCAAGTTCACCCATGGGTTGCACCATGGATCTTTCTTTACCCATTGGATCATCCTTTGGGCTTAGACTTAATTATTTAGATTATGTCTTGTGGCTCACATTAATTTAGTTTGGGCTTCCTATTAATCCACTTGGCGTAACCTTAATAAACCCTTGGGCTTAAACATTATTTCATCTTGGGCTTGCCCCTTAATGATTATTGGATTTGTACTTCCTACACAATCCACAATTTCATTCCATTAGAATTAGTACTTAACATTTTCAATTTAAGTCCGCATGCGAAATTTTACGTTTTCCATACTTAGATTATTATTACATAATCTATCTCGCATTGATATTATAACATTACGTATTTCTCGGAAGTTGAAAAATAATTCCCTAGCGATAAACGATGAATAGTATTTTTTCGTAAACTTTCTCAGAAAACTTTTATTTTCGTCTTGAAATGTCAAACACTTTAATTCCTTCACGTAGTTCAAATACTACGATTTTCCGACGTTTCTAGGTTATAGAACGATATTCATCTTACTAATACAAACAATAACAACTAATATTATTTTATTCATTATAATTGTATTTACAAAAGGTTCGATTTTCTAGGGCGTTACACTCTCTCCCCCTTATAAGGATTCTGTACCCAAAATCTCGCTAACATAAAAAAAAATTACACAAACAATTGAGGGTTATCCTTTTTCATCTTTTCTTCCAATTCCCACGTTGCTTCTTCGACATCGTGGTTCTTCCATAACACATTTACAAACGGTATAACTCTGTTCCGCAGAACTTGCTCTTTTCGATCGATGATTTGAATTGGCATCTCCTCATAGGTTTCGTCCTTCACGATATGAATCGGTTCATACTCTATTGCGTGTTTGTAATCAGGCTTATAACATCGTAATAACGATACGTGAAACACATTTTGTATTCGTTCTAGGTCTGGAGGTAATGCTACCACGTAAGCTACCCCTCTCACTTTTTCTAATATCTCGAAAGGTCCTATAAACCTGGGGCTTAACTTTACGTTCTTTCCAAAGCGTATCTTTCCTTTCCAAGGAGATACCTTTAGAAACACATACGAGCCTACCTCGAACTCCCTATTTACTCGATGCAAATCTGTAAACTTCCTTTTTCTGTCTTGAGCTACTACCAATCGCATTCGTATCAGCTTCACTATATTCACTGTTTGCTGCACCAATTCTGGTCCTAGCATTCTGCGTTCTCCCACTTCATCCCAATACAATGGCATTTGACACTTCCTTCCATATAAAGCTTCGTAAGGAGGCATACCAATGCTTGCATGATAACTGTTGTTATACGCAAACTCTACTAACGGTAGATGATCATCCCAACTACCCTTGAAATCCATGACGCAAGTTCTCAACATATCTTCTAACGTCTGAATTGTCCTCTCGCTCTGCCCATCAGTTTGTGGATGATATGCCGTACTTAACTTCAGCTGCATTCCCAACTGTTCTTGAAGACTCTTCCAAAAGGTCGACGTGAATCGTGGGTCACAATCTGACACAATCAAAACTGGTACTCCATGTCTGGAAATAATTTCCTTAACATAAAGTTTAGCTAATTGATCTAAATTATACTTAACGCGAATTGGCAAAAAGTGAGCAGACTTTGTCAACCGGTCCACTATTACCCAAATCGTGTCATACCCCTTCTGAGTAGTCAGAAGTTCCACCACAAAGTCCATCGTGATATGCTCCCACTTCCACTCTGGAATCTCCAATGACTGTAACAATCCACTTGGTCTTTGATGTTCGACCTTAACTTTCTGACAAGTCAAGCACCTACTCACATACTCAGTTATCTCTCTCTTCATGTTCGGCCACCAAAAACTCTATCGAAGGTCTTGATACATCTTAGTGCTACCAGGATGAATCGAGTACCTTGAACTGTGAGCCTCTTGTAAAACTTGCTCTTTTAATTCCGTCTCATTCGAAACTCAAATTCTTCCCTCAAATCTTAATAATCCCTCATTATCAAGACTTAAAGTTAATATCTTTTTCATTGGTTAACCTCTTCTTCATCTGGTCACACTCATCAGTTTTGAGCTGCACCTCTTTAACTCGCTCTACGATGGTAGATTGAATCTCCGTCGCAAATAGTCTCTGTTCTGCTTCACTTGGCAACTTCACCTCTAACTCCATCCTAGCCATCTCTGTTATTAACTCAGTTTGAGCCGTTAACATAGACAACTTCTCCCGACCCCTTCTACTTAAGGCATCGGCAACTACATTGGCTTTTCAAGGGTGATACAGGATTTCACAGTCGTAATCCTTTATCAACTCCAGCCATCTCCTCTGTCTCATATTCAACTCTTTTTGTGTGAAGATATATTTTAGACTCTTGCGGTCCGTGTATATCTCACATTTTTTCCTGTAAAGATAATGTCGCCATATCTTTAAGGCAAAAACTACAGTGGCCAGTTCCAGATCATGAGTAGGGTAAACTTTCTCATAATCCTTCAACTGCCTAGATGCATACGCAATGACCTTGCCATGCTGCATGAGCATGCAACCAAGTCCTCTATGCGAAGCATCGCTATAAACTACAAAATTTCATGTGTCATTGGGTAATGACAAAATAGGTGCTTCACTTAATCTCTTCTTCAGTTCTTAAAAACTATCCTCGCATTTCTCAGTCCACGCGTATTTCATCGTCTTCCTTTCAAATTAGTCAATGGAGTAGCTATGTTTGAAAAATCATGAATGAATCTACGATAGTAACTCGCTAATCCTAGGAAACTCCGCACCTTAGTCGGCATTTTCGGTTGTTCCCAATTCATTACGGCTTCCACTTTTGTTGGATCTACTGAAATTCCTTCATGGTCAATAACATGTCCTAAAAATTGTACCCTCTCTAGCCAAAATTTACACTTAGTGAACTTCGCATATAACTTCTCCTTCCTTAGGGTTTCCAACACTATCTTTAGGTGTTCAGCATGATCTTCTGGCGTCTTAGAATAGACTAGAATATCATCGATAAATACCACGACGAACTTGTCCAAATATTACTTGAACACCCTGTTCATCATATCCATAAATACAGCTGGTGCATTAGTCAACCCAAATGACATTACCAGAAACTCTTAATGACCATAACGAGTCCTGAATGCCATCTTTAGTATGTCTTCATTTCTAACCTTCAGCTGATGATACCCCGTCCTTAAATCTATTTTAGAAAAATACTTTGCCCCTTTCAACTGATCAAAAAGATCATCGATCCTGGGCAATGGGTACTTATTTTTTATCGTTAACTTGTTCAACTCTCGGTAGTCGATACAAAGTCTTAAGGATCCATCCTTCTTCTTGACAAAAAGTACCGGTGCTCCCCACGGCGAAACACTCGGTTGTATGTACTTCCTGTCCAACAATTCTTGCAACTGCACCATCAACTCCTTCATTTTCACTGGTGCCATACGATACGGTGCCCTAGAAATTGGTGCCGCTCCTGGCACAATGTCTATTACGAACTCGGTCTCCCTATCTGGTGGAAGACCCGACAACTCACTTGGAAATACATCCATGAATTCATTCACTATAGGTATTTGTTCCATGGTCGCTCCCACTCTCTAGGTATTAACTACATGGCACAAATAACCTACACACCCCTTTCTTAATAGTTTCCTAGTTTGTGTCATGGTAAGACAACACGAACGTCCCGGGCGATTTATTACCATAAAATATTACCTGAGGTTGTCTTAATGTTTTAATATTTACGCATTTCTTTTGACAATCTATAATTTCCCCATGATTAACCAACCAATCCATTCCGAGAATTACATCGAACTCTCCTAACTTTATTGGTATTAAATCTACCGATAATTTAAAACCCCGTATGTCTACGCAACAACTCCTATGAATAACTTCAACAGAAATTATCTCTTCGTTTGCTGCCTTAATATTTAAAGGTATAGGCAACTTTTCGGGAAGTAATCCTAATCGTCTAGAAAAATCACATGCGATAAACGAACAAGTAGCACCCGATTCAAACAGCATGTATGCATTTAGGTCGTTGATCGGAATAATTCCTGTGACTACGTCCCCTGAGGCTATCGCGTCTTGGACGGTCATATTAAAGGTACAACCCATCGGCCTACCCGACTATGCTGGACCCCCAATAGTTAACTTACCACTATTGGAGCCCTTATTCTCGTCCGTCCCCTTCTTCGGACAGTTCTTCGCCATGTCGTCAATTGACCCACACACAAAGCATCCATGGTTCTTCTTCGGACTCGGACAGTTCGGCGCAATGTGCCCCTCCTGTCCACAGTTGTAACACACGGCCTTACCCTTGAGACAGACTCCTAAATGAGTCTTCCCACAGGTCTTACAGACCTCCATCCTCCTCTTCGGGTATCCTTGTTTCACTCTGGTATTCCCAGAGCTAACCACCTTCCGCTTATAACCTTCGCCACTCCCGCTGGCTCCCTCGATCTTCACTCCCCTATCCACTTTCCCCTTATCCTTCTTATCTTTGTGGTACTGGCTCAACACCTCACTACCACCTTCGGCAATTATTACCTTCTGTAAAATAATTCCAAAGGAAGTACTTTGGAACACGAAAATACGGTTATAGAGCCAGGGTTTTAGGCCCTGCTCGAATCGTCATGCCTTCCTCACCTTGGTGTCCACTTGGTGTGGAGCGAACCTCGCCAGTTCATTTAACTTGGCAGCGTATTGGGGAACCGTCATGTCCCCTTGCTTCAATTCCAGAAATCGCATCTCCATTCTTCCCTGCATGCTCGTGGGAAAGTAGTTCTCAAAAAATATCTCTTTGAACCTCACACACGTTAGAACTTCTATCCCGACCATAGCCTGATTGGCCTCCCACCAAAAGTTGGCCTCTCCCTTCATCATGTACGTTCCAAAGGCAACCTTCTGAGCCTCGTCCACATTTGCTATCACAAATGCCTTCTCTATTTCCTTCACCCACGTTTGGGCTTCGATAAGGTCTGTAGTTCCTTTGAACTCTGACGGACCTACACTCTTAAAGTCCTTAAACGTAGTAGCTCGTACTACTCCAGGATTTACGGGGATGTTAGCCCCAGTTCTATTAAACGCTGCGGTTAAAAATTCACAAACTCCTGCATGGGGTTAGCCGGACCTCCCTCTGGTTGATTTACGTTCGCACCTTGATTACGTGGTACTCTTCTTGGCGGCATTTTGTTGTTACAACAAACAACACACTTCGTTATTATTCATTTCCTGTTAGTTAGTTATTATTCAATTTTTAAACAATAAATTAACATTCATTACTCAACATGTTCCGAAAAAAGAAAACTTATATTAATTTATTGTAGTATAATACTACATCGGTTACATTACACAGCCTAAGCTGATTACATTACTTTCCCGCAATTGCTTTCCAAAAATTGGGATTTACAAATGACTACCCTTTGCTATACAAAAGAGGGTTTTATGTCACTACTAGATACAAAATATGTACATATCTAACTAATATAGCTACTACTAGATTACATCTGCCTCAAGGCATTCTGAAAATCCACCTCGGCAAGACCGGCAATAATATCATGGCTGATAGTATGCCGCGTCTGCCTTGCCTCTACGGGATAACCAGCTACCTGCAGCTGGAAGTCTGCATGAGGACTCCTATGGATGTAGGACATTCTCCCTATCTTCTATTTCTTGGTCTTTAGCTCATCCCTGAGCTCAAAGACCTCCTGTTTTAACTCGTGAACTTTGTCCTTAGCCAAAATCCTCTCATCATGCTCCTGCTCCCACGAGCTCTACTTTCAGCTCTTTAACCTCCTAAAAGTAGTGGATGTTTCTATCCAATACTGACATAAAAAGTGACATCATTGACTCCCCTGGAGCCATCTCTCCTGCTATAGCTATTGGGTTGAAGGATACTGCCTCCACCTCTTCCTCCAACATGCCGTCAAACACGGACATATAGTCTAGGCTCTCTGAGTCTCTAGACTCAACTACTACAACTTCGAGCTCTACTGCTATGGGGTTCGGTATAATCTCTATCTGGTTAATCGACCTTTCACTGACTACCTGTACATCTCTATTTTCTCTTGACATCTAAAACAACACAATAAGTTCGATTAGTACATGTCAGTAGAATAATAAAAACACATAACATATATAATGCATTTTTATAAGGTTAATTTTCATCTTTTATTTCTTAAGGTTATGACTTAAGGTTTTATTTCCCCCCCCCTTAAGTTTTATAACCTAATGCTTTGATACCAACCTGTGACGACCCAAATCTGGGTATCTTCCAACCCAACAGATGGTGCTCCACGGTGCTACAGTTCACACAAACATTCAATTGAAATGCCTCAAAAGAACAAATATGTCTTATATATATTCAAAATAATATTAACATCCCCCAGGTTCTTTATAACCATTTCATTTGTCCTTGTCATAATATAAAATATTATCATTACAAAACCTATACTATTAAATAATTAATCTACGGGTTCGCCTTAGACTTCCCTTTATCCTTGCCGGATCTATCAGTCCGTTTGATCTTAGCTGTATTCATATGGTTCAAGCAAGAGTGAGCCTAACTAGCACAGCAAGTACAACAATTCTAATAAAACTAGCATGCTTGAAACATAGGAATCGTATATCTTTAATAACTGAACAATAGTTACGAAGTACTATCGATAATTCAAAATAACACTTCTTTTCATTCAAAACGTTTTACAACAACAATATTCAGTAAAACATAAATTTCGGTCCAAGACCATGACCATTTCATAAGTACTTTGAAAAGGACATCCCGACACGAAGTCCGTAAGTTCGGCATAGCTTACGAGCACGTCTAGGTGATCAGCCTATAGTACTCTATGTTGATCAACAGTACATTCATTAAACGTGTATACGTTTAAGTTGTGGCAACCTCACGTGCCTGTCGTTTGACGACAAAACAATTTAGCATACTCAATCTTCTTTTGAAAACCACAACAATATTAGTTTGGTAAATCCTTGTTACTACTTGATAGATTATAGGAAATCCAACATGTCATAAGTCTAGCCAAAAGAATTGGCGTTGACTTCATCCGATACTAACTCATGCGAAGAATACATGAATCACAAAGCTTATCCAGATTAAACTGGAACAAGGGTTAGAGTACTTGCTTTTAGCGTCTGCTTATAGATATAACACGTGCACTTTAGGTCTTTAAGTCTCTACAGTAGATGATAACATTACATAACACATCAGGTCATGAATAACATACATGGTTCCTAACGAATCTTACCCATCTTCTTAATCTAATTACGTATTAGATTTGTTATTATTGGTTCCAGCTTGTCGTTATAGCTTACATTGTCATTACGTCTATGTTTGATTACTTATCTTCAACCTTTAATCATCATACATTAAGTGTTTAATAATACCTTAACAATGTCATAATTGAGATTTAGTTCATTGTTAATTAGTTTACTTCATTTCTTTATTCATAAACCTTTATTACTATGTCTTGCCTAGTGCTGGCGCTGCGGCGCCAGCTTCTTCTCTTTAATCCGCTCTGCGGCGCCACTTTACAGTGATTGAGGACCGGACTCGGCGCTGTGGTGCAAGTCCAAGCGTTACATGCCACGCTGCGGCGCAAAAGTTCAATAGGTAAGCTACCTGGCTCGGCGCTGCAGCGCCCCATTTAAGCCTTGGGCTGGCGCCGCGGCGCCAGCTCTGTGCATCAGACACTTTTAACAGTTTTTCAACTTTGTGAGATTTTCGGGCTCGTAACTTATTCATTATAAGTCCGAGTTGACTCGTTCAAGAGCATACGGTTCACACATCACATACTCTATGTGTTCATGCAAGAATTTTAACTATTCAACTTCGTTTGCTAAAAATTCACCTATTAATCCATTTTTAATGAAAACGATAAACGTTCGTGAACGTTCAATGCTCGTTTCTTCGTTCTAAGTCGAAATTCAGTCATTTTTGAGTCCGCAACTCTATAATGCCAAATACGACTTGTCTCCATCGAAAACCAACGTTTCTGAGTTCAAACACAAAATACAACTTTCATTCTGAGAATTTCACGAATTCGACGATTATCGTCCAATCGTGTGAATTCCGTCAAAACTTCATTACTAGTGATTGGTTCAATATTCCAAATGGATTCATTTCATTATCTAGACATCTCAACTTACATAATACAATAACTTATCATTAAATTAGGCCATGGCTTATTTTTCATAAGTTCATAACTTAACAATTTCTATAATACAAGATTTCCTTTCCTTTGACTTATTTATTGATTAAGTCATTTAAGCAACATCCTTACATTTTATTATCCATACTAACTTCTTAAAGTAGTTCATATGACAAGTTCATTTATGTTCTTCATAAGTTAATAATTTATTTAGGTTTAACTTACTTGTTCATGACTTATTCGACTTAAATCCCTTCCTTATCCTCTTTTCATATATTCTTAGCATATAAGTTCATTAGGTTACACTTCTCTTATCACCCTACAATGATAGAGATAGAAGATTTAAGATCATGAGATAAATTACCTTTGATGACTAGCTTCTCCTTCTTGACAATCTAATAATGGAAGGTTGGGCTTACAAGTGCTTATTCTCTCTACCAAATAAGTTACTTATCTTGGATGAAATAACAACCAAATAATGAGCCATATCCTCCTCTATTTATAGGATTTCTAAAGTGAGGGTAAAAGGGTCATTAAGGCATCCCACCTCCTTAAGTCACCTCTTTACTATTCATTACTTGTTAACCACAACTCTTTACTTGGTCATTACTCAAAGTTCTTGCCCATCAAGTTCACCCATGGGTTGCACCATGGATCTTGCTTTACCCATTGGATCATCCTTTGGGCTTAGACTTAATTATTTAGATTATGTCTTGTGGCTCACATTAATTTAGTTTGGGCTTCCTATTAATCCACTTAACTTAACCTTAAACATTATTTCATCTTGGGCTTGCCCTTTAATGATTATTGGATTTGTACTTCCTACACAATCCACAATTTCATTCCATTAGAATTAATACTTAACATTTTCAATTTAAGTCCGCATGCGAAATTTTACGTTTTCCATACTTAGATTATTATTACATAATCTATCTCACCTTGATATTATAACATTACGTATTTCTCGGAAGTTCGAAAATAATTCCCTAGCGATAATCGATGAATAGTATTTTTTTCATAAACTTTCTCGAAAAACTTTTATTTTCGTCTTGAAAATTCAAACACTTTAATTCCTTCACGTAGTTCAAATACTACGATTTTCCGACGTTTCTAGGTTATAGAACGATATTCATCTTACTAATACAAACAATAACAACTAATATTATTTTATTAATTATAATTGTATTTACAAAAGGTTCGATTTTCTGGGGCATTACACCTCAGATACAAAAGAATAGGTGGCACCCGAATCAAATAATACATAGGCATTTATATCATTGATCGGGGTGATACCTGACACCACGTCCTTCGTAGCCACTGCGTCCCGGACAGTCATATTAAACATTTTTGCTGTTGGACGGTTGGATGGCGTCAGTCCGTCAATCATCAGTTTTCTGCTTCCCCCTTGTTGGCCACTTCCTCCGCTACTTCCTTTCTTCGGGCAGTCCTTAATCAGGTGATCCGCCGAGCTACATGCGTAACAACCTTTGACCTTCTTGGGTTTTGGGCAGTTTAGTAAAATAAGCCTCTCTTGGCCACATTTGTAACAAACACTGCGCCCCTTCCAACACTTGCCCTAGTGATACCTCCCACACTTCGGGCATCTTTCTGCCTTCTTCTTAAATTTTCCACGAAACTTTCCCACTTTATTGTTGTGACTCTTGTTGTTGTTGTTGTTGTTGTTGTTGTTGTTGTTGTTGTTGTTGTTGTGACTGTACCACTTCCTCTTTCCTAAGTTATTTCCTCCGTTGCTACTTCCTCCACGGCTATCTCCTCCTGTATTCTTACTCTTCTTCTCTTTGTTATACAGACTCAAAGCTTCACTACTTCTCTCTGCAATAATGGCCTTCTCCAGCAATGTCACAAAAGAATCGATCTGAAGAACTGACACCTTGTTGAATAACAAAGGCTTCAGTCATTGTTCAAAATGCCTAGCTTTCCTCTCTTCACTTACTACTTGGTGTTCTGCAAACTGGGCTAGTTCATTGAACTTAGCCGCGTATTGCACCACCGTCATATCTCCTAGCTTAAGTTCTAAGAACTTCCTCCATCCTATTCTTCATGCTCTTCGGGAAGTAATTCTCAAAAAATAGAGTCTTGAACCTCTCCCAAGTTATTATCCCTTCTCTGGCTCTTTACTGATTCGCCTCCCACCAGTAGTTCGCCTTGCCTTTCATCATGTAAGTGGAAAATACCGTCTTTCGGTCTTCACCAGCACGAGTGATGGTGAAAGCTTTCTCCATTTCTTTGATCCATGTCTGTGCCACGATCGGATCGGTAGTACCCACGAATTTCAGAGGTCCTACACTCTTAAAGCCCTTAATATTTGTGACTGGTACTGCCTGGGGAAAGGGTGGTACTGATTCGTTTCTTCCTCTAAGAGCTTCCCCTAACAAATCTACTAGTCTTTGTATATGGTCTATGTGACGCCCCCAAAATAGGTATACATAACCCATTCTAAGTCGCCAAATACATGGTACAAAACTTAAATACAAACTTCATTTATACAATACGACAAAACATAGCTGAGAGTTTTAACACGAATATTGTCTCGTAGATAATATCCAAACTCAAATGGAGTCCTCATTACAATTATTATCACACTATTTTATAGAATAGTGAGAACTACTATAGCCACCATCTCGAACCATCACTCCGTTCCTCGACTAGTCCCAGCTATATTCTCATTTTCTGAAGAGAACAATGAAAGAAAAGGGTGAGCTCAACTAGCCCAATAAATAATATTACGACTAAGATAATGCAGAATAAATTATCTTTAGCCTTCAACAGTGTTAAACTGATAGAATACAATTGACAACAATTTTAACTACAATGGAATAAACAATCCATTAGAAGAGTAAAATAGATCATTATATCTACCATCTTCTTTGATTTAAGAGTTCATCAATAATATTTTATCGCTGTAACACAGCTTAATAAATAATCCACATCATAGAATTATCCATACACTACGGGCCAATGATATTCGTTAGTATCACATCCATGAATTATCCATGCACTATGAGCCAATGATATTCATTATTATCACATCCATAAATTATCCATGCACTACGGGTCAAGGATATTCGTTAGTATCACCAGTTGTCATGATCATGCCAAACAACAATTCATCTTTGCACCCTTGGTCGAAGAGAACCCATGATCATGATCATACCAACAACTGTTTATCAATGCACTACGGGCCAATGAGGACTTTTACCATATCATTTGTAACATTACAGGTCATGATTATACCGATACATAGTCATAATCATACCAATCAACAGTCCATCTATGCACTACGGGCCAAAAATGACTTTCATCACAATATAAGCATGAGGATGATGACAATGATATAAAAATTCAATTAAGTAAGAGCAAGGATAAATTTTAATAGGTAACATATATTAAAATTGTTAGACTATGTTTATTACATGGCCCAAAATAATTAAAGGAGAAGCCCAAAAGAAATAAAATGCAAGCCCGAACTTAGCCCACTTGATTAAGGGTATTTTAGACCTTTGATTTATCTAATTTATGCATTAAAATAAAAGCTAAATGAAGGAATTAGTTGGCATATATATAGCTGGCCACATTAGCCTTTTTAAGGCAAGAATATTAAGCTAATCAAGTTCCATAAGTAGAAGTCTTACACACAAGGACAAGTGTGTCATGCTCCCATTTGTGGAAAGCCTAAATAGCAACCTTAATGACATGATTAGGCACGATTAGGAAGGGATAAGGCTAACCCTTTTGTCCAAGGGAAAAAAGAAACATGGAGGATATTAGCATTCCACTCCAATTCACCAACATTATAGCTATCTCATTTCATTTTTCTCCTCCACCATTCTTCTTCTTCTTCTATTTTCTCCTAACCCATCAAAACACAAAGCTTAGCAAGAGAGAGAGGAAAAGTTCAGATTCTAGATAGGAAGAGGAGTTTATTGTTCATGCATCCTAAATTCATAACCTACTTTGGAAGAACAAGAAGGATAGCAAAGAAAACTAGGTGAGGTTCTCTTCCATTATTTTTCTTATTCTTATTCTATTTTGGTTTTTGCCTCAAAATATGGGGGTTATGGTCTAATACTCAAAGTACCCTAGTTCTACATGTCTCATGTGACACCTCCAAATCCGGGTACTTCGATTCCACGGGATTTGGTGTTCACTGTACAAGTATCATCTAACTATCTACCCATAAATAATATCAAACCATACAATAGATAGAAATCATAATAAAATCTCTTCCCTTAAGGGTTACATCAACTGAATCATAAATAAATCCCAGGTTAACTAACCTTAAAACATCTGTGCGAAATTTTAAACAAATAAGTCTTAAACAACAACATAAGTCTTAAACATAATACATTATCAATTAAAATAACAAGTCTTCATCACTTGCTAACTTTGCCCTTGCCCTTACTAGTGGAGGGTTCATCGCTTCTTTCATTCTTAACTGCAATGTTATTATTGAGCAAGAGTGAGCACAAATGCCCACAAGTATAATAATGAAATAACATTATAATAACATGCGAATAAATCAAAGACATCCGAATAAAAGCTCAACTTTTGAATCGAGAATGAATAACAAGAATCAAAAGAATTCTGAGGGTCATAAGACCTTGAACTATGTTCTAGGTTAATAAGAAATATACTTGAAACCTTTAACAGTCATAAGACTATGGACCTTCTTCATGTACTTAGGGGGATCAGCCCTTAGTACCATACTGTGCACAATATCTTAACGCTAAAGCGTAATTAATCCCCTATACAGGGTTGTTCATCTCAGTTTGACATTCGAGTCCGCACCAAAGAAAGTTTGGTTTGGATAATTCATCACGGGTTCTGAAATTTAGAATGCTCATCAACTATGGATTAGTTGAATCAATAAGGCTCACTAGTCTAATAAGGTTCAACAATAATTGATATTCGATTTGAATAATAATCTCAAACGTATACAATAGAACGATTATTGTATAACTGAATCATGCTTTGACAATATAGATAATATGTAATATCATACTTGAACTTGAATAATAGAATGATAACTTATTCAAGGTAATTAATAATCTTGAAAGATATTAAAAAGTAGGGTTAAGAAACTTGCTCAACATAAAAGTAACGTTTAAGTTTAAATAAACTTGCTCAATAGAATGGATTTAGGGATAGGATACTTGCTCAATGTAAAAGTAAAGTTGAGAAACTTGCCTCGTGCGTAGATTACACTTTAACTAAGCACGTTCTTTGAATTAAATCCTACATACCATTCATATACACAATACCAGTTAATTATAAATTAACTAATCAATATAAACTCATTCTCGTTGTCTACTTTGATTATTGACTATACTTAATCAATTTTCACTTTGTCACATCATTTGTACTTCGTGAATTACCAAACTAATTATGAAATTTAATAATTCAAATCACATGTAATTATGTTATTTACATGTTAAACATCTATTTTATCATCACATTATTCTTCTAACATGTTTACATGTTCATTACAATAATCCACTAACACATTGTTAGACTTAATCATTTTTTTTTAAAAAATACATTTCTGAATTTTCTGGGGAGTGGCGCTGCGGCGCCACTATTGAACTAAGGATTCGCGCTGCGGCGCCGTGGCGCTGTGGCCGGGCCCTTGGCGCTGCGGCGCTATGGCGCCGTGGCTCGAGTCATGGCGCTACGGCACGGTGGCGCTGCGGCGCGGGAAATGAACTGGTAGCCGGCGTTGCGGCGCGGCATACCAGACACAGAAATGGCTATTCGCGAAAATCGCAGAACATGCCAATTTCTCCCAAATTCTTATTTTCTACTCAAAATTAGACATACCCACAAGTTATAGTTCATGTATATGCATAATAAAACATCTATAAAGTGTTTTTAACCCATTAAAACATATAATCACATATTTAAATCATAAAAAATGGATTGTTCTTGATGTTCTTGAGGATTTTGAACAAAAACTTATAATTTAACACTACGCATTCGTTATAACACTGAATCCGTTCGTTTAAGGCTTGATCTCTTCGTATTAACATGCTCGATAATATAAGAGTGTAAATTTTAGGGATAATATATAATCAATACATCAATTATGACATATATGGCCATATGGCCATATCACGTACTCTGTTTATTTTGAAATAACATATGTACGACATGTTTTCACAATACTGATGTTATGGTTTGCAACAATATATAATTAAATACGGTATGATATAACATAACACATACACAACTCATAATCAATACTCCTAACTCAATTACAGAGGTTAAACCAAAACTTTGAAACTTATATTCGTGAAACTTTTAAAGAGCGTAATAATAAAAATTGGGTTGAAGAGATTACCCAAACGTAGATTAGTAGTATTGAAACCTTCTCCAATTTCTTCTTAACTCTCAAAATCTCTGAACTCTCAAGTTTTCTCTCTGAATTCTCTCTGTGATTTTTATCAGACTTAAAACAAAATGAAAAGAGAAGACGTCGTAATCAATTAGGAAGGATCAGATGCGCGTTGGTGGTCAGTTACCCAGTCATGGGTTAACTGACCCTAACCTCTCTTAGTGCCATGTTTGGCTAGCAACTAAGTTAAAACTCTTTATTTTAATAAACCTTTATCATATAGTTCAATAATGTCACCCTCTTTATAAAATAAATCCCATATTTTATTTAATTTACTTTAAATAAAATATAATAATTACTCATAAATTCAAATAATCATATAATTAATTTTCTCATTAATTAATAATGTCAATTTATTAAATCTCTAATTAATAATTAAATTAATTAAAGTAACATCATGCTTAATTAAATAATTCATTTAATTCGTTAAGCTCACATAATTACAAACTTTGATAATAAAATTCCCTACATTAATTTAATAAATGTAACACATATAATTAAATTAATTTACCACAATTGCATCAATTAATTATTAAATCTAATAATTAACTCCTTGAAAAATATTTATTTAATTCAATAAATATTTAAAATTAATTTACAAAATTCTCGTTTGTCACATCTCATGTGCAGGACTAAGTATCTTGTGTTTTAGAATATAGATTTAGAGGAATGAAATGAGTATATGTTCTCCGAGGGGTGAAACCCTATTTTTTTTCCACTAAATCTTGTGTAACTCAAGTTTTACAACTTGAATTTATGATCCGTCGAAGGGGGGTGCTAGATACATGGGTTATCTAGTAAACCCAGGTGGTAGAACACAAATCT
The DNA here is from genome assembly GCA_016801055.1 of Panax notoginseng. NCBI lineage: Eukaryota > Viridiplantae > Streptophyta > Magnoliopsida > Apiales > Araliaceae > Panax > Panax notoginseng. The sequence goes on along the minus strand of CM029016.1, from coordinate 77,213,719 downwards.
AAGTAAGTATTGAAGCCATGGGTGCTGTTTTCCCCAAAATAGTCCACATAGAGAATTAAAGCTTTAAACCCTAAAAAAACTACTGTCCCCATTTTTTTTAAGGATGTTTCGGACAATTTCAAGTCTTTTAAAAATCTGGCAAAAATCACAAAGGTACCTTAAGAAGTTATCTACGTGTAGGAAAAAAAACGAACACGTTTCAATGTATAAGTTGTGCGTAATGGCTTTTTCCATAAAGGACTCCTAAATATTAACACCCGAATTTCTCACAGTGTATACACTGGAAAAATCTGAAAACTTTACAGTATGTTCATATATGTTATGAGAGTATACCTTGAAAGTTTCAAAATTTTCTGAGCAAAACTCGATTTATGAAAAATGAAGCAAGATCCGAGTGTTTTAGACACTTTAAAAATAGTAAATCACTTTCTAAAATTCCAGAAATATTTGGGGATCATTGTTGGGTTATATACTGTCCAAATCCAGAGAAGGCGAATTTTTGGAATCAGTTTGATATTTTTCCTAAAATTGATGAAGTTGTGAATAAAAGGAAATAAATAGTTAAATGGTGTCATAAATAAGGAAAATGTGATTTTAATGCTTGAATACTCCTAATATATAATATAAGAAATATTATTTATGACCTTTTATGGGTATTAAATAAGTGGTTTAATAAAGGGTGAACAATTAGAATAAATTATTTATTGATCTAATAAATTATTAAAATATAATTATGATATTAATAATATTAGAATCTGATATTGTTAAGTAAATTAAAATATTAAGATTAAAACTTTATTGAAATATTTTTGAATGATTAATAATATTTAATTTAAGCATTAATAAATGATTAAAGTATTATTAAATGGCTAATAATATTAGATTAAAATATTAGTAAAAGATTATTAATATTAGATTAAAGTATTATTGGATGATTAAAATATTATTAATTAAATAATAATATTCAAGATTAAATAAAATATTATTAAAAATATAATAACATTAGTAAAAGAATAAAATATTATTAAATGATTAATAATATTAGTAAATGAATAAAATATTATTAAAAGGTTAATACTATTAGTAAATGAATAAAATATTATTAATTGATTAATGATACTAAAACATAAGTAAGATATTATTAAAGTAATAATATTAATGAATGATTAAAATATTATTAAGAGGATTAATAATATTAGTAAAATATTAAAATATTATTAAGATGTTAATAATATTAGTAAGCGAATAAAAGTGATTAGTGAACTAATAATACTAAGAGATGAATTAAATATTATCAAAATCAATAATATTAAGTGAATTAAAGGTATTTGTTATTTAATAGTAACATTATCGAGGCATGATAATATTTTTAAGAACTAAATGTAATATATAATATCTATGTGATTACATAATCTAATGTTATGCTATGACTAATTGAAAGATTAACTATAGGTCTCTCAAAGAAGATAATTAAATTGCCTAGCGGATATAATTTAATTGCGTAGCCGTAGCCTACAAACGAGGCAAGTTTCCTAACTCAAACTCGAGATTTTCAAAGCATGTTAGTGAATAATTATTGATGATTATTCATATCTATATTGATTATTGAGATTCACACTTGGTGCAATTGAATTCCTATTCTATTATTATTGAACTGTGAATTAAATTAAAGTTCTTTTATTCATGAGCTGTTTATGAGATAGATCTATGCTAATTGTTTCAGCTAGATCAAGCATGTTTAAATTTGTTAAATCAAATGTGTTTTAAAAAGCTGTTCTTATTAAATTGATATGATAAGAACTTTTGACTAAGAAAAGGATGAATTTGATTAAGGCATGATGCTGGATTATTAAGTGTTTATGCATAAATCATGGGGTATGAAAAGCTGATCCCCTTGAATATCAAAATTTATTAAGAGGTCCAGTTTAAATGACTGAGAACCTTGGCAAATGTTCATGGTTATTTCAAAACCACTCAGTATATGTTATTCAATTATTCGAATATTCAATTGTTGATTATTAATTTATGTTCATTCACAATCTTATACTATTATTGAACATTAAAAGCAAAACTTCTTTCTAGTCATGATATATCTCCCTTGTATATAAACTTACTAAGCAAATTAGTTGCTTACCCTTGCTATATCATGACATTTATTTCAGTCAAGCCTGAAGGATTCAATACGAAAGACAAAGGAAAGGGCAAGATCCAAGAATAGTTTATAATGAATGTTAATTATTATTATCTGATGGAATTACTTATGTAAACCTTTTGTAATATGAATAATGTGTTTAAGTTAAGGTTAAGAAGACCTTGGGACTATGTTATGAAACTTTATTATAATGAACAATGTATGTTTATTATTTCAAAATAGTTTATAAAATGCTTATGATGATGATAAATCGTGAGTACCGAATCTGAGGTTAGAGAACCTGGATTTGGGGGCGTCACAATGAGGATGTAGGATATGTGATGTAGTATATATAGATTATACAACTAAGTTAGATGTGTTGGGAGTGTGCATATTTTGATTTGATATTTAAAGTAAATGCTCATGATTATATGTAAAGTTCTTCAAGGAATATATGTACAAGAATTTAGTGATAGATCAAATTTGTTAGGTTAATCTAAGCTCTTAATATGTATCATTCTATAAATGGATGTATAGATAAAGAGATCAAAGATGTTAGGTTGATCTTGAGATGTAATAGATAGGCTTCGTAGAGATCGTAGTGTATCGAGCTGATCAAGATTGCAGAAGTCAAGGCAGAATCGTAGAGCATCGACGATCGTAGTGTGTCTGCCTTGAAGGGCCTCTTAAAAAATCGTAGAGTGGTCCCAACATTTGCCGAGCCAACTCAGAGATCGTAGTGTGCTCTTGGAATCGTAGAGTCTGCAAGACAAGCTAGCGAAGATCGTAGTGTGCCAGCCCTTAAGAGAAATCGTAGTGTTCTCATCTGGCAGTCAAGCACCAAGGTGGCAAGACACCACGATCTGAATCGTAGAGTATCATCTGCCTGTGTCAGAAGCATCGAGCTTTACCCATTTGTTTAAAGATAAATTCCAACAAATGTGGAATGGGTTATAACGTTGAAGTACTCACCAGTCCCAATGACATAAAAGATATCCTTAGTATGTAACAAAGAAGCATATTGAAGAAGCTAAGGAAAGGACCATGGGTCAAAGGAAAATACCTTTTCAGGTGTTAGGTGAGAAAGCAGTCTGCTGTGTCAGTGGGCCAGAATGCAATTCAGAAGATGTACAGAAAAGTCTCCATCAAAGTTTAGAAATGTCAAATGCATTTAATGCTTCAACGGATGGATCCAACGGACAGATTTCAAGGATCCCATATATGCAAAACACTAACAGATGAAAGAAAGTAGAGCAAGCAAGCATTGAACAAAACGTTGAAGAACACTCAACCCTCAACTCTACGATCTAAGAAAAAGTGAAAGCTTGCTCAACTACTTAGTTCTTTTGAACAAGTGCTTAACGGCAGCTGAGTAGAACCAACCAAGAACTCAATAACTACCAATCAACTGAAGTAAGAATTCCAAGTCAGAAGGACTTAAAGAGTTCTAAGTGAACTGAGAAGAACCAAGTCTACTGGACTTGAAGAGTTCAAGAGTGAACTAAGAAGTACCTAGATTGCTGATCTAGAAGGAATCTATGAGATTCCGAAAGTGTAAAGATATCCTTAGTGGATTTCCTACTCGAGGAGTAGAAGAGTGGACTAGGAGCTTTAAGTGCTCTGAACCACTTAAAACTACTGTGTCTCTTACATTCTTGCTATAACTGTTATATCTACTATAACTGTTATGACTGCCTCACTCTCATTAACTCACTATATCTAAAAGGAAAAAACAAACTAATCTTAATTCCATTGTGTTTGAATCATTATCAAAACTAACAAAGTAAAATGAAAAGAATTTTAAATATCTATTCAACCCCCCTCTAGATAACTATTGTGCCTTCGGGAACTAACAAGATGTTTATGTGTACGTTTGAACATACGTATGTGAGCTTATGTAACTAATGAATATCCTATATGCGCAAATATATTGTGTTAGGATTCGAAAGGGTGTTGATAAGCTATATTTTGGTAAACTACGCTTGAGGCAAGTATCCAAATTCTATTTTATATTGAGTAATTTTCCTACTTACACAAATTTAGATTTGTGCAAGTCCTCGAATTTTATTTGATTCATATATCGAATGCAAGTACTCGAACCTTAATTTTTATGAGCATTACTTGAACTTGTACTATTATTGATCGTACAAGTAGAACTTTGAAAGTATAATACTTCGTAATCTAGCAATGAAATTGTTTACAAACCATAATTTCGAACGATAATTGTTCATATATGTAATGTGAAAGAAAACTGTCTAAGCCATTGCTTCGGCTAGACTATTGATATTGATCAAAAGTTATCCAAACCAAATTTACTTGGTGCGAACTCTTATAACTGTGATGAATAACCCTCTTGGTAGGGGAATTTTATATTGTCGGGAATCCGACATGTTCACTTGAGAAAGATTAAATGTAATGCATTGACATAGGGTACATTAGGCTGATCACCTGTTATACTCATTTTTATGGAATTATCAGTTTAGTACTGTTAACTCCAGGAGAAGTTCTTAGTCCTTAGTGACTGCTCAATATTCATTATTTTGAAATCTTGAATTGATTAATCATTGAATATTATTGATATTTTCTGTCAGTATGGACTATTGTTGATAATCATTAATACTTCTTGCTATCTTGAACTATCCTTATTGTTGTACCTTGAGAAATATAAAACTACCTTGAGTATCCTTATTGCTATATTACTTGTTGGGCAAATTTGTTGCTCACTCTTTCTTTCCCTAAAAACATTTCAGTTAAGGCAGAGCAAGCCGTCCCCTCAGGCATTGATAAGGGTAAGGGCAAGGCTATTGAGTAGTTATGTTTAATGGAGACTATTATATTCATGTAATGTCTTAAGTTGTGATATGTATCAGTTATAATTAAATTATGTTTAATTAGGTTGGAGGTATTGTAAGAGATGATTAAGTTACGAACCCTTGGGGCGAGAATAATTATAGAAAACTGTTAAATCCATAACATAAAATGTTATTTTCACAACAAAAGTCTCGCTATAGATCCTATAGCGACGATTTTCACCGTCACTATACATCTACAGCGACACTTTTGTTGTGAAAATAACAAAAAATATTGTGGATTTAATAATTCCCTAATTATATTATGATAATGTAATTTATTCTATTATTCTACTGTGCATATTTTAGTATGTTATTAGAGATAGTACGTGACAACCAAATTTGAGACAAGTGTGGTCTGAATTTGGGGGCGTCACAGGTTGGTATCAGAGCGATAGTTATAAACCTTAGGAACGAGAGTCCTTAGATTATAACTTAGGAGAACTTAGAAGATAGAGAGGGATGAATACTCATGTAGAGTTTTCCTAGAGAGAGACTTAGTGTGTTAGGAAATATAATTTCATTTTATACAATGAACTTATGTTTGTTTAACATCCTAATGGAGTTGTTGTTTATTTTGTCTTATGTTGGTGATTATAGGATGACTGACATGGGAGAACCTAGCCGAGTAGTAGAGGAGGAGCCGCGTGACATACGCGTGGTCTATGAGACACCTTTGATAGCGGAGCCCATAATAGTACTAGTTGCTGTTGAGGAGGATAAAGATAAGGAGAAAATGGAGCCATTACCCGAGGAGTCTAATCCGGAGGAGGAGCCTATGGAAGAGGAGCCTGAGCCCATGGAGGACTCCGACGAGGCTACTTTCGAGGATCGGATGTTGGGAGAGTATGAGGAGCATATTTTGGAGTTAGGATGCAGAGTGGAGGAGTTAGAGGCTGAAGCTAGAGAGAGGGAGTCTAAGTTCCAGAAACTGAGGGACGAGGACCATCAGAGGAAATTTGTGATGTAGGAGATGGAGGTGGAGATTGCTCACCGTAAGGAGACAGGGATCCAGATGGGGTCCTTGTTTCACTGATCGGTGGCTAGGAAAGTAGAGTTGGTAGGAAAGTTGGAAGAAATAGAGCAGAGAGAGTTGAGCGAGAGGTCGGAGAAGGAAGCTTCCGTACTTAGTTAGAGATGGAGGTGATGGATATGATTCACTTCGAGGAGAAGTGGGAAGAAACAAATGATCGGGCTAATGACTTAGAGGATGAGGTGAGATTCAGGAGAAGGAAGATTAACAAGATGGGCTATGCTTTGCGCACGGCCATGGAGAGGTTGATTGATGGGGTACATCATTACCCGACAGAGCAGGGACAGACGTGGCACACCATAAGCTGAGATTTGGTGGTGCACATTACTCAGAAGAAATACCACAGCGCTGTGGAGCGTGGGATGATAGATTGAGTCTAGGTGTTAGAATTTAGTGGTTATAGTATGGTATTTATTTATGTGATGTCTAATTTGTTATTGTTGAAATCTCAGTCTTTTATGTAAGATGTGAGATAGTTGTAAACCCCCAAGCTTTTGAAAAATGTTAGAGGGGTAACATGTGAGTGTTGTCCCCGTATTTTGTGTTAAGAGGGGATATGTTGTTGTCATTTATAGAATTATGCTAGAAGAGATCATGTAATTGTAACAATTTGGCATATGAATATAAATGATTTTGTTCCAAATGTTATTCTTATTTGAGAAATGTTTAAATAATATAATAAGAGAATAGTAAAAATGAAAATTTTGTGATTCATAAAAATACCGCCTAGACGTAGAATAACTGCACCGGAAGAGTCGATTAATGATGAGAGAGGGCCAGTAGACCCGATTTAGAGGCTAGTAGACTTGTTAGGAGAAGCTCTTAGGGGAAGAAACGAACTAGTACCACCCATTCTCCAAACAGCTCCAGTCACAAACTTTAAGGATTTTAGGAGTGTAGGACCTCCAGAATTCCTGGGTACTATCGACCTTATCGTGGCTTAGACGTGGATCAAAGAGATGGAGAAGGCTTTCACCATCGCTCGTGTGGGTGAAGACCAGAAGATAGCATTTGCAACCTATATGATGAGAGGCAAAGCAAACTATTAATGGGAAGCAAATCGGCAGAGAGCAGGAGAAGGAATAGTAACATGGGAAAGATTCAAGACTCTATTCTTCGAGAATTACTTCCCGAAGAGCATGAAGAATAGGATGGATGTAAAGTTCTTAGAACTTAAGTAGGGAGATATGACAGTGGTGCAATACGTGGCAAAGTTCAATGAACTAGCCCGGTTTGCTAAACACTAGGTGGTAGACGAAGAGAGGAGAACTAGGCGTTTCGAGCAAGGACTAAAGCCTTGGTTGTTTAACAACATATCGGTTCTTCAGATTGATTCTTTTGCAACATTATTGGAAAAGGTTATTATTGCAGAGGGAGGAAGTGAAGTTTTAAGTCTGTATAACAAAGAGAAGAAGGGTAAGAGCACAGGAGGAGAGAACTGAGGAGAAAGCAGCAGCGGAGGTAGCATTTTAGGAAAGCGAAAGTGGGAGAACAACAACAACAACAACAACAAGAATTTCAACAATCAAGTGGGGAAGTTTAGAGGAGAGTTTAAGAAGAAGGCGGAGGGATGCCCAAAGTGTGGAAGGTATCACCAGGGCGAGTGTTGGAAAGGGCGCAGTGTTTGTTACAACTGTGGCCAAGAGGGGCATATTGCGCCAAACTGCCCAAAGCCGAAGAAGATCAAAGGATGTTTCGCTTATGGTTCGGCGGACCATTTGATCAAAGATTGCCCGAAGAAAGGAAGCGGCAGAGGGAGCAACCAACAAGGAGGAAGCGACAAGCTGATGATTGGCGGACCGACGTCATCCAACCATCCAACTACCAGAACGTTTAATATGACTTTTCAGGACACAGTGGCTGCGAAGGACGTGGTGTCAGGTATCATCCCGATCAATAATATAAATGCCTACGTATTATTTAATTCGGGTGCCACCTGTTCTTTTGTATCGGAGGAATTTGGTAGTCGAATTAATTAACCTCGTGAACGATTAGGAAATCCCTTGAATATAGAAGTTACGAATAAGGAAGTAATCCCTGCAGAATATGTTTACAAAAATTGTCGCGTAAATATTAGAAATCATGAACTAAGCGTAGACTTAATCCCGATAAGATTGGGAGAGTTTGACGTAATATTAGGAATGAATTAGTTATATAACCATGCTGCGATAATTGAATGTATAAATAAAAGTGTTAACCTTCAGACTCCGAATAAGTCTAAGGTGGTGTTTTATGGTAGCTCATCGCTTAAGCAATAGTGTTGCCTTACGATGATGCAGGCCAAGAAATTGTTAAGAAAAGGATGTGTAGGTTACTTAGCATACATTGTTGATACTCGAAAAAAGAGAGTAGAAATTAAGGATATATCCGTAGTAAGGGAATTTTAAGACGTATTTTTGAATGATTTGCCTGGTCTTCCGCGAGACAGAGAAATCAAATTTATAATAGATTTAGCATCGGGAATGGCACCGATTTTGAAAGCTCCATACTGTATGGCGCCAGTAGAAATGATGGAATTAATGATACAATTGCAAGAGTTGCTGGATAAGGGTTACACACGACCAAGTGTGTCTCTTTGGGGAGCACTAGTGTTGTTTGTAAAGAAGAAGGATGGATTGATGAGGCTCTGTATCGATTATCTGGAATTGAACAGAGTAACGATTAAGATTAGATATCTGTTACCAAGGATATACTACCTTTTCGACCAACTAAAGGGAGCAAAGTGTTTCTCGAAGATAGATTTACGAACGGGTTATCACCAGTTAAAGGTACGGGAGGAAGACATATCAAAGACGGCGTTTCGAACTCGTTACAGACATTTTGAATTTCTACTGATGTCATTCGGATTAACGAATTCTCCAGCAGCGTTTATGAACTTGATGAACCGAGTCTTTAAGCCATTATTAGATAATTTTATAGTAGTTTCCATCGACGATATATTGATCTACTCAAAGACGAAAGAAGAACATGCCGAATATCTGAAGATGGTTTTGGAGGCACTAAGAAAAGAGAAGCTGTGTGCGAAATTTTGTCGTGAATTTTGGATGGAGAAGGTTCAATTCTTAGGACACGTGATGGATAAGGATGGAAATTTAGTAGACCCTGCGAAAGTAGAAGAAGTGAGTGATTGGGAGCAACCAAAGACGCCAACCGAGGTAAGAAGTTTCTTAGGGTTAGCTGGATACTATCGAAGATTTATCCAGAATTTTTCTAAGATAGCAACCCCGTTGACAATTCTAACAAGGAAGACGGTGAAGTTCGTATGGACGGACAAGTGTTAGGAGAGTTTTCAGGAGCTGAAAAAGAGATTGAGTGAGGCACCTGTATTATCACTACCAGACGATATGGGAGGATTTGTGGTGTATAGTGATGCGTCGCAAAGAGGTCTAGGCTGTGACGCCCCCAAAATAGGTATACAACACCCATTCTGAGTCGCCAAATACATGGTACAGAAAGCAAACTACAACTTCAATAATACAAATGTCGTGCAAAATACGACAACACATACTGTGAGTTTAAATACAAATATTGTCTTCTAGACAATATCCACACTCAAATAAATTCTCATTACAATTATTCAAACACTATTTTACAGAAATAGTGAGGACTGCTAAAACATCTTTCTAGAACCATCACTCCATACCCCGACTAGATCCTGCTATGTTCTCACCTCCTGAGAAGAAAAATGGAACAAAAAGGAAAAGGGTGAGCTCAACTAGCCCAGTAAAGAATATTATGACTAAGATAATATACAAACAAATTATCGTTAGTCTTCAACAGGGAAAAATCTGATAGAATATAATCGACAACAAGTTTTAGATCAACAACTGCAGCGGAAACAGCAAACCATTAGAAGAGTCAAGTAGAGAAAGAATTCTACTATCTTCTAAGATTTAAAAGTCCATCATCAATATTTTATCCCTGTAACATCAATTAATAATCATCTTTATCCAAATATTCATCTTTGCACTACAGGCCAAAGATATTCATTTGTATCACCTGTCAGTCATGTTCATCTCAACACCTGTTCATCTTTGCACTACAGGCCAAAGATATTCATCAAGTAATCATACATCTTTGCACTACAGGCCAAAGATATTCATTAATATCATCATTTAGGACTGAGGATGATGAAAAATATCTTAAAGAGAACGAATCCAATGAGACAGAAGGACAAATAGTAGGGATTCGTATAACAGTTTATCCAAGATCAATAATACTTCATAATAATCAATTGTGAAGCAGAATTCAAAAATAAAGATCAAAACATGGATACAATCAAAGATAGTAACCATAATAGACATCTTGGACAAAAAGGAAAAATTTTATTTTTCGGTGAATAGTGCCGTATTCGTGAATAGTGCCGTATACGTGAATAGTGCCGTATACATGAATAGTAACCCCGACACAAAAAGTTCTAAATTTGATAAAAACTCATATCAATATTTCAGCATAATGATATTGAAGAAAATAATATCATTTAAGAAGAAAATAATATCCCTTACCCCAAGATATCAGTACTTCTGGTCGGAATACCGGTATAAGGCTGAAAGAAACTTGCTCTGATGAATAGAAACTCTCAAAGTATCTAAATACTCACAAAATACACTCAATAATCTAGAGAGAGAAAGAGAGAAAACTTGTTTCTGGTGTGATTTTCAATTCTAACTTAGCCCTCTATTTATAGGAAAATTTTAGTAGGTTTGACCTGCAACCTGATGGCTTTACCTGCTACTATTCCCACCCACCACATTTGAAATATAATTCAGCACATTTCTTCACCAACCACAAGTGGGGCCCACCAATTCTAGAATTTTCCATCAAAATGATAAACTCCGAAAATTCAACAATTTCTGAACCAGTCATCTCGTAAAATTCATAATAAATCATACGTTCATTTTTAACGGTTCAAAATTTGTGGACATATACTCAACTTATATATGTATAACATATCCAAAAATTACCACGATCCAACGGTCGGATTAAAAATTATAACACCCGCAATATTTCTCAAAAACCCTGATTTGATTTTTAATACCTCCATTCCGATAAAAATACTGATAAAACACCTCAACATTAACTCCTTCATTTTTAACCACAAAAATATATCCCTCATTTATATCCACATAAAATAAATATTTCCTTATCATATGAATCAATAATTAATTATTCACAAATAATATTACAGAATCACATTTATGACAACCAGGCCGTTCCCAGGAAAGAGGGGGCTTTCCAATAAGGATTTCTCCTTACTGGCGCGCAATTAGATGACCAAACCTCTCCTTAGACAGAACTTTCTAGACATTGCCAATAATGTTATCTAATAATATTATTCAAATAATATGAATTATTGATCTGATAATGGAAAATACTGTGCAGCAACAATTATTGAAACAACAATAATATAAAATATCAATGCAACAATTATTGAATCAATAAAATAAAATATTGAACAATAACTACTGTAACAATTATTGAGTAGTGCCTTCTTACGTAAGAATTAATAATTGGTGCAATACCGTGTGCTACTGTATTTTAATCACCGGGTATTCCAACAGTATTAACGGTAACAACTACGCCGTTATTTATAAATAACTTATACTTGTCATTTTCTTCATCCAATCGCTTTTCGTTATGGGGCCCACACAAGGCTGCGCCGTCGTACGAATATTCCCCGACAGCAAGAATATTCCACGACCAAACGAATATTCCTCGACAAAATGAATATTTTATAACCACTTGCTTATTTTGCAAAATTTGCACATTTCACCCATAACCAAAGTATTATATCAAATTAACCCCTTATTATTCACAATAATATTTAGAGAAAATTTGATTTTATTCATTAATAAGTTGGGGTCTTACAACCTCCCCTCCTTATGAAATTTCGTCCTCGAAATTGACGTACGTACCTGATATTTCAAAAAGGTGAGGATACCTCGCTTTCATTTCTGATTCCAACTCCCAGGTCATTTCTTCAATAGCATGGTTTCTCCACAAAACCTTAACTTGTGGTATAACCTTCGTGCGTAGGACATGCTCTTTCCTATCCAAGATCTTAACAGGTACCTCCTCGTACGTTAAATCTTCAGCTATCTCGTCTGGTTCTAACTCAATAATGTGGTTCGGGTCTTTAACATATTTACGAAGCATAGATATGTGAAAAATATTATGAACACGAGACATGCTTGGAGGTAATGCGAGTCTATATGCCACATTTCCTATTCGCTCAAGAATCTCAAATGGACCAACAAATCTTGGATTGAGCTTTCCTCTCTTCCCAAATCTTGTAACTCCCTTCCATGGTGCAACACGTAATAATACATGATCCCCAATATTAAATTCCACGTCCTTCCGATGAAGATCCGCATAACTCTTTTGTCGATCCTGTGCCGTTTGTATACGTTGTCGAATCGTTTGGATCTTCTCTGTAGTAATGCGTACCAACTCTGGTCCCAACAATGTTGCTTCACCCACCTCGTCCCAGCATACTGGAGAACGACATTTTCTTCCATACAACGCCTCGAATGGAGCCACACCTATGCTCGCCTGATAACTGTTGTTGTAGGAGAATTCCACCAATGGTAGGTACTTATCCCAACTCCCTTTGAGATCTAGGACACAAAGTCTTAATAGATCTTCAAGAGTTTGAATAGTCCTCTCTGATTGTCCGTCCGTTTGAGGATGGTATGCCGAACTGAATCGTAAATCCGTGCCCATAGCTTTCTGCAAGCTAACCCAAAATCGTGAAGTGAATCTTGGGTCACGATCCGAAACTATGGATACTGGCATGCCATGCAATCTCACAATCTCGTTCACGTACATACTAGCAAGACGTTCAAGGGAATAAGTCTCACGTATCGGCAAGAAATGAGCGGACTTGGTTAATCTATCAACAATAACCCAAATCGCATCTATGCCTTGAGAAACCTTGGGAAGACCCGTAACAAAATCCATAGTAATGTGTTCCCACTTCCATTTCGGGATCTCAAGTGGTTGCAATGGACCCTTTGGCACTTGATGCTCCGCCTTTACACGTTGACAAGTTAAACACCTCGAGATAAACTCCGCGATCTCTCTTTTCATATTGCTCCACCAAAATGTATGTCGAAGATCGTGATACATTTTGGTACTCCCAGGATGGATTGCAAACGGTGTGTTGTGTGCCTCCATCATTATTCTATGCTTCAAGTCAAAATCGTTAGGAACACAAAGTCTGGAGTTGACTCGAAGTATTCCTTCTTCATCGATTCTTGCTTCTGGAATAGCACCTTCTTGCACTTTCTTCTTCATACGCATCAGCTCCATGTCCGTAGCTTGAGCAGCTTTAACTTTATCGATTAAAGTCGGTTCTACTCGTATATTTGATATCATCATGTGGGTACTTGGAGCCTTCATCTCTATCTCCATCCTTTGCAAGTCATACAAAATGGGCCTTTGTGTTAACAATATTGCACTCGTACCCGCATATGATCTTCTACTCAATGCGTCAGCTACTACGTTTGCTTTTCCAGGATGATATTGGATGGTATGATCGTAATCTTTCAACAGCTCGAGCCAACGTCGCTGCCGCATGTTGAGTTCCTTTTGGGTGAAGAAATATTTGAGGCTTTTATGATCTGTATAGATCTCCACTTTCTCCCCATACAGGTAGTGTCTCCAGATCTTCAACGCAAAAACGACTGCTGCCAACTCCAAATCATGAGTAGGATAATTCCTCTCATATTCTTTGAGTTGTCGTGAGGCATAGGCTATGACTTTCCCATGTTGCATGAGAACACATCCTAACCCTTTGCCTGAAGCATCGCTGTAGATAACAAATCCATCCGAACCAGATGGTATTGTCAGAACAGGTGCCGAAATGAGTCTCCTCTTGAGTTCTTGGAAACTCTTCTCGCATTCCTCACTCCATACGAATTTTGTATCTTTCCGAGTCAGCTGAGTTAACGGAGTAGCGATTCGAGAAAATCCTTCCACAAATCTCCGATAATAACCAGCTAAGCCCAGAAAGCTACGTACTTCGGTTACCGACTTCGGTTGCTCCCAACTTTGTATGGCTTCAATCTTCGCCGGGTCGACAGATACTCCATGTTTTGACACCACGTGCCCAAGGAATGCTACTTCCTCAAGCCAGAACTCGCATTTCTTCAATTTGGCATATAGCTTATTTTCACGAAGCCTTTGCAGTACCAGCTTCAAATGGCGCTCATGATCTTCACGGCTTTTGGAATAGATGAGGATGTCATCAATAAAGACAACAACGAACTGATCCAAATATTCTTTGAATACACGGTTCATCATATCCATGAAGGCAGCAGGAGCATTAGTCAATCCAAAAGACATTACTAAGAATTCATAATGCCCGTACCGAGTTCTGAAGGCAGTCTTTGGAATATCCTCAGTTTTAATCTTCAGCTGATGATATCCAGAACGAAGATCGATCTTTGAAAAGAATTGTGTTCCTTGCAACTGGTCAAACAGGTCATCAATGCGAGGTAGCGGATACCTATTCTTGATAGTGACATGATTCAATTCTCGATAGTCAATACAAAGTCGCATACTCCCGTCTTTCTTCTTTACGAATAAAACAGGAGCACCCCAAGGAGACGTACTAGGACGAATAAAACCGATGTCCAACAACTCCTGTAGTTGGACTTTTAACTCCTGAAGTTCAATAGGAGCCATTCGATATGGAGTTTTAGAAATGGGCTTTGTACCGGGTTCAAGGTCAATAAAGAATTCAACTTCACGTTCTGGGGGTAGACCAGGAAGTTCTTCAGGAAATACATCGGGAAATTCTCTAACAATAGAAATATTATTCAAATCTGACTTGTCTTTGTTCAAATCCATAACATGGGCTAAGAAAGCTTGACATCCGTTTTTCAATAAACGAATAGCTTTGTGGCTTGATATGACAGTGACTGATTTTAGTGGTTTAGTAGTTTGAATTCGTATGACAGGTTGGTTAGGAATATGAAAACTAACAACCTTACGAAAACAATCAATTTTAGCATGATGAGTGGTTAACCAATCAATTCCTAAAATCACATCAAAAGCAAGTATCTTTAAAGAGATAAGATCAACAGGTAATGTGATAGTGCCAACTTGGATCATGCAAGATTTATAAACTGTAGATGTAACGAAGGTTTCACCCAACGGAGTTTCAACAGATAAGTTAAAGTCCAATTTCTCCGGAGTCAAGTTTAAACGTTGAGCACAAGCAGGAGAGATAAAAGAATGGGTAGAACCGGTATCTAGTAAAGTATAAACTTCGCAAGAATTCAAGATTAGCTTACCCGTGATCACCTCGTTCGGGTTTCTCGCGTTTTGGCCAGTAACGACAAACGCCCTTCCAGGAACCGCTGATTTCGACTTATCCGGGACAGCTTTTGGAGTCACCATCCCCGCTGAACTTGGTTTTGCTACAGAACACTCTCGAGCTATATGACCCTCCTTTCCACAGTTATAACATACCTTGGATTGTTGTGGGCAGTTTGGGCTGATATGTCCCTCTTTCCCACATTTGTAACATACGACCGGTGGTCGTTCTCCTCCCCTAGAAACAGTTGATGTTTGTGCTGACGTCTTCACGTTATCATTGTTGTACCTTCTCTTCTTGAAATCTCCTCCCGACTCGCTCCTTCTATTATCACGACCACGATTACCACCAGAGTGGTTACCGCTTTTGTCCGAATATTTTCCTCCCTGCTGGTTTTCATTGCTTCGATGACTGCCGCCACCGGTATGACCCTGGTTGTGGTCCCTCGGTTGCACATACTCATTATCTCGCTCTAATAATTGAGCCCTGTTTACAACATCTGAATATAAAGAAAATTTATGAGAGATAAGATATTGTCGAATCTCGGGTTTTAGACCTCTCAGAAACATCCTTGTCATTCGTTCCTCATTTTCGACCAAATGAGGTGCAAACCTGGATAACTCTGCAAACTTCGCCTCGTACTGGGACACCGTCATGTTGTTTTGTTCCAGTCTGATAAACTCTACCTCCTTCATATGACGAATACTTTCAGGAAAGTACTTGTCATTGAACAGTTTTTGAAATGTTTCCCAGGACATGTTGAGTGCGTCAGGCTGGGTACGCTTCACAGACTCCCACCAGTAGTCTGCCTCACCGCGGAACATAAAGGTGGCGAATGGAACCTTCTGTTCCTCCGTGCATCCCAAGACATCGAATATCTTGGTAATTTGCTTGACCCACGTTTCCGCCATGATCGGATCCGGCTTTCCCTTAAATTCTGGTGGTCCCAATTCTTTGAACTGCTTAGCTGTGACAAACCGCGCGTTATCATTTCCACCCGTATTCTGCACACGAGTCTCCCTCGTCTGATTTTGCATGAACTGCAAAAAGCTCCTAAACATTCCATCATTCATCGTTTGCTCGGTAACGTTGTTTACAGGAGGAATATTGCCTTCCTGTTGCACGTTCCCCTGGGTGGTGATCAAAGGTGTCTCCACGGTCTGATTTACTCCATTATTAACGTTCTCAGCTGCCATTCTTAAATACTGCCATAAAACAAGGGTTAATAGTCATGTCATATATTATCCCTATACTCTGACCGACCAAATAAACACCAAATAAACTTAGTCAGGTCATACTAGCGAAGGAATTCCCCGTCTCTCCCCTCCTAGTTCTTGTCTCACATCTCAGCCAGGGATCATATCCCTAAGCTCTGATACCAACTGTGACGCCCCCAAAATAGGTATACAACACCCATTCTGAGTCGCCAAATACATGGTACAGAAAGCAAACTACAACTTCAATAATACAATTGTCGTGCAAAATACGACAACACATACTGTGAGTTTAAATACAAATATTGTCTTCTAGACAATATCCACACTCAAATAAATCCTCATTACAATTATTCAAACACTATTTTACAGAAATAGTGAGGACTGCTAAAACATCTTTCTAGAACCATCACTCCATACCCCGACTAGATCCTGCTATGTTCTCACCTCCTGAGAAGAAAAATGGAACAAAAAGGAAAAGGGTGAGCTCAACTAGCCCAGTAAAGAATATTATGACTAAGATAATATACAACAAATTATCGTTAGTCTTCAACAGGGAAAAATCTGATAGAATATAATCGACAACAAGTTTTAGATCAACAACTGCAGCGGAAACAGCAAACCATTAGAAGAGTCAAGTAGAGAAAGAATTCTACTATCTTCTAAGATTTAAAAGTCCATCATCAATATTTTATCCCTGTAACATCAATTAATAATCATCTTTATCCAAATATTCATCTTTGCACTACAGGCCAAAGATATTCATTTGTATCACCTGTCAGTCATGTTCATCTCAACACCTGTTCATCTTTGCACTACAGGCCAAAGATATTCATCAAGTAATCATACATCTTTGCACTACAGGCCAAAGATATTCAGTAATATCATCATTTAGGACTGAGGATGATGAAAAATATCTTAAAGAGAACGAATCCAATGAGACAGAAGGACAAATAGTAGGGATTCGTATAACAGTTTATCCAAGATCAATAATACTTCATAATAATCAATTGTGAAGCAGAATTCAAAAATAAAGATCAAAACATGGATACAATCAAAGATAGTAACCATAATAGACATCTTGGACAAAAAGGAAAAATTTTATTTTTCGGTGAATAGTGCCGTATTCGTGAATAGTGCCGTATACGTGAATAGTGCCGTATACGTGAATAGTAACCCCGACACAAAAAGTTCCAAATTTGATAAAAACTCATATCAATATTTCAGCATAATGATATTGAAGAAAATAATATCATTTAAGAAGAAAATAATATCCCTTACCTCAAAATATCAGTACTTCTGGTCGGAATACCGGTATAAGGCTGAAAGAAACTTGCTCTGATGAATAGAAACTCTCAAAGTATCTAAATACTCACAAAATACACTCAATAATCTAGAGAGAGAAAGAGAGAAAACTTGTTTCTGGTGTGATTTTCAATTCTAACTTAGCCCTCTATTTATAGGAAAATTTTAGTAGGTTTGACCTGCAACCTGATGGCTTTACCTGCTACTATTCCCACCCACCACATTTGAAATATAATTCAGCACATTTCTTCACCAACCACAAGTGGGGCCCACCAATTCTAGAATTTTCCATCAAAATGATAAACTCCGAAAATTCAACAATTTCTGAACCAGTCATCTCGTAAAATTCATAATAAATCATACGTTCATTTTTAACGGTTCAAAATTTGTGGACATATACTCAACTTATATATGTATAACATATCCAAAAATTACCACGATCCAACGGTCGGATTAAAAATTATAACACCCGCAATATTTCTCAAAAACCCTGATTTGATTTTTAATACCTCCATTCCGACAAAAATACTGATAAAAACCTCAACATTAACTCCTTCATTTTTAACCACAAAAATATATCCCTCATTTATATCCACATAAAATAAATATTTCCTTATCATATGAATCAATAATTAATTATTCACAAATAATATTACAGAATCACATTTATGACAACCAGGCCGTTCCCAGGAAAGAGGGGGCTTTCCAATAAGGATTTCTCCTTACTGGCGCGCAATTAGATGACCAAACCTCTCCTTAGACAGAACTTTCTAGACATTGCCAATAATGTTATCTAATAATATTATTCAAATAATATGAATTATTGATCTGATAATGGAAAATACTGTGCAGCAACAATTATTGAAACAACAATAATATAAAATATCAACGCAACAATTATTGAATCAATAAAATAAAATATTGAACAATAACTACTGTAACAATTATTGAGTAGTGCCTTCTTACGTAAGAATCAATAATTGGTGCAATACCGTGTGCTACTGTATTTTAACCACCGGGTATTCCAACAGTATTAACGGTAACAACTACGCCGTTATTTATAAACAACTTATACTTGTCGTTTTCTTCATCCAATCGCTTTCCGTTATGGGGCCCACACAAGGCTGCGCCGTCGTACGAATATTCCCCGACAGCAAGAATATTCCACGACCAAACGAATATTCCCGACAAAATGAATATTTTATAACCACTTGCTTATTTTGCAAAATTTGCACATTTCACCCATAACCAAAGTATTATATCAAATTAACCCCTTATTATTCACAATAATATTTAGAGAAAATTTGATTTTATTCATTAATAAGTTGGGGTCTTACAACCTCCCCTCCTTATGAAATTTCGTCCTCGAAATTGACGTACGTACCTGATGTTTCAAAAAGGTGAGGATACCTCGCTTTCATTTCTGATTCCAACTCCCAGGTCATTTCTTCAATAGCATGGTTTCTCCACAAAACCTTAACTTGTGGTATAACCTTCGTGCGTAGGACATGCTCTTTCCTATCCAAGATCTTAACAGGTACCTCCTCGTACGTTAAATCTTCAGCTATCTCGTCTGGTTCTAACTCAATAATGTGGTTCGGGTCTTTAACATATTTACGAAGCATAGATATGTGAAAAACATTATGAACACGAGACATGCTTGGAGGTAATGCGAGTCTATATGCCACATTTCCTATTCGCTCAAGAATCTCAAATGGACCAACAAATCTTGGATTGAGCTTTCCTCTCTTCCCAAATCTTGTAACTCCCTTCCATGGTGCAACACGTAACAATACATGATCCCCAATATTAAATTCCACGTCCTTCCGATGAAGATCCGCATAACTCTTTTGTCGATCCTGTGCCGTTTGTATACGTTGTCGAATCGTTTGGATCTTCTCTGTAGTAATGCGTACCAACTCTGGTCCCAACAATGTTGCTTCACCCACCTCGTCCCAGCATACTGGAGAACGACATTTTCTTCCATACAACGCCTCGAATGGAGCCACACCTATGCTCGCCTGATAACTGTTGTTGTAGGAGAATTCCACCAATGGTAGGTACTTATCCCAACTCCCTTTGAGATCTAGGACACAAAGTCTTAATAGATCTTCAAGAGTTTGAATAGTCCTCTCTGATTGTCCGTCCGTTTGAGGATGGTATGCCGAACTGAATCGTAAATCCGTGCCCATAGCTTTCTGCAAGCTAACCCAAAATCGTGAAGTGAATCTTGGGTCACGATCCGAAACTATGGATACTGGCATGCCATGCAATCTCACAATCTCGTTCACGTACATACTAGCAAGACGTTCAAGGGAATAAGTCTCACGTATCGGCAAGAAATGAGCGGACTTGGTTAATCTATCAACAATAACCCAAATCGCATCTATGCCTTGAGAAACCTTGGGAAGACCCGTAACAAAATCCATAGTAATGTGTTCCCACTTCCATTTCGGGATCTCAAGTGGTTGCAATGGACCCTTTGGCACTTGATGCTCCGCCTTTACACGTTGACAAGTTAAACACCTCGAGATAAACTCCGCGATCTCTCTTTTCATATTGCTCCACCAAAATGTATGTCGAAGATCGTGATACATTTTGGTACTCCCAGGATGGATTGCAAACGGTGTGTTGTGTGCCTCCATCATTATTCTATGCTTCAAGTCAAAATCGTTAGGAACACAAAGTCTGGAGTTGACTCGAAGTATTCCTTCTTCATCGATTCTTGCTTCTGGAATAGCACCTTCTTGCACTTTCTTCTTCATACGCATCAGCTCCATGTCCGTAGCTTGAGCAGCTTTAACTTTATCGATTAAAGTCGGTTCTACTCGTATATTTGATATCATCATGTGGGTACTTGGAGCCTTCATCTCTATCTCCATCCTTTGCAAGTCATACAAAATGGGCCTTTGTGTTAACAACATTGCACTCGTACCCGCATATGATCTTCTACTCAATGCGTCAGCTACTACGTTTGCTTTTCCAGGATGATATTGGATGGTATGATCGTAATCTTTCAACAGCTCGAGCCAACGTCGCTGCCGCATGTTGAGTTCCTTTTGGGTGAAGAAATATTTGAGGCTTTTATGATCTGTATAGATCTCCACTTTCTCCCCATACAGGTAGTGTCTCCAGATCTTCAACGCAAAAACGACTGCTGCCAACTCCAAATCATGAGTAGGATAATTCCTCTCATATTCTTTGAGTTGTCGTGAGGCATAGGCTATGACTTTCCCATGTTGCATGAGAACACATCCTAACCCTTTGCCTGAAGCATCGCTGTAGATAACAAATCCATCCGAACCAGATGGTATTGTCAGAACAGGTGCCGAAATGAGTCTCCTCTTGAGTTCTTGGAAACTCTTCTCGCATTCCTCACTCCATACGAATTTTGTATCTTTCCGAGTCAGCTGAGTTAACGGAGTAGCGATTCGAGAAAATCCTTCCACAAATCTCCGATAATAACCAGCTAAGCCCAGAAAGCTACGTACTTCGGTTACCGACTTCGGTTGCTCCCAACTTTGTATGGCTTCAATCTTCGCCGGGTCGACAGATACTCCATGTTTTGACACCACGTGCCCAAGGAATGCTACTTCCTCAAGCCAGAACTCGCATTTCTTCAATTTGGCATATAGCTTATTTTCACGAAGCCTTTGCAGTACCAGCTTCAAATGGCGCTCATGATCTTCACGGCTTTTGGAATAGATGAGGATGTCATCAATAAAGACAACAACGAACTGATCCAAATATTCTTTGAATACACGGTTCATCATATCCATGAAGGCAGCAGGAGCATTAGTCAATCCAAAAGACATTACTAAGAATTCATAATGCCCGTACCGAGTTCTGAAGGCAGTCTTTGGAATATCCTCAGTTTTAATCTTCAGCTGATGATATCCAGAACGAAGATCGATCTTTGAAAAGAATTGTGTTCCTTGTAACTGGTCGAACAGGTCATCAATGCGAGGTAGCGGATACCTATTCTTGATAGTGACATGATTCAATTCTCGATAGTCGATACAAAGTCGCATACTCCCGTCTTTCTTCTTTACGAATAAAACAGGAGCACCCCAAGGAGACGTACTAGGACGAATAAAACCGATGTCCAACAACTCCTGTAGTTGGACTTTTAACTCCTGAAGTTCAATAGGAGCCATTCGATATGGAGTTTTAGAAATGGGCTTTGTACCGGGTTCAAGGTCAATAAAGAATTCAACTTCACGTTCTGGGGGTAGACCAGGAAGTTCTTCAGGAAATACATCGGGAAATTCTCTAACAATAGAAATATTATTCAAATCTGACTTGTCTTTGTTCAAATCCATAACATGGGCTAAGAAAGCTTGACATCCGTTTTTCAATAAACGAATAGCTTTGTGGCTTGATATGACAGTGACTGATTTTAGTGGTTTAGTAGTTTGAATTCGTATGACAGGTTGGTTAGGAATATGAAAACTAACAACCTTACGAAAACAATCAATTTTAGCATGATGAGTGGTTAACCAATCAATTCCTAAAATCACATCAAAAGCAAGTATCTTTAAAGAGATAAGATCAACAGGTAATGTGATAGTGCCAACTTGGATCATGCAAGATTTATAAACTGTAGATGTAACGAAGGTTTCACCCAACGGAGTTTCAACAGATAAGTTAAAGTCCAATTTCTCCGGAGTCAAGTTTAAACGTTGAGCACAAGCAGGAGAGATAAAAGAATGGGTAGAACCGGTATCTAGTAAAGTATAAACTTCGCAAGAATTCAAGATTAGCTTACCCGTGATCACCTCGTTCGGGTTTCTCGCGTTTTGGCCAGTAACGACAAACGCCCTTCCAGGAACCGCTGATTTCGACTTATCCGGGACAGCTTTTGGAGTCACCATCCCCGCTGAACTTGGTTTTGCTACAGAACACTCTCGAGCTATATGACCCTCCTTTCCACAGTTATAACATACCTTGGATTGTTGTGGGCAGTTTGGGCTGATATGTCCCTCTTTCCCACATTTGTAACATACGACCGGTGGTCGTTCTCCTCCCCTAGAAACAGTTGATGTTTGTGCTGACGTCTTCACGTTATCATTGTTGTACCTTCTCTTCTTGAAATCTCCTCCCGACTCGCTCCTTCTATTATCACGACCACGATTACCACCAGAGTGGTTACCGCTTTTGTCCGAATATTTTCCTCCCTGCTGGTTTTCATTGCTTCGATGACTGCCGCCACCGGTATGACCCTGGTTGTGGTCCCTCGGTTGCACATACTCATTATCTCGCTCTAATAATTGAGCCCTGTTTACAACATCTGAATATAAAGAAAATTTATGAGAGATAAGATATTGTCGAATCTCGGGTTTTAGACCTCTCAGAAACATCCTTGTCATTCGTTCCTCATTTTCGACCAAATGAGGTGCAAACCTGGATAACTCTGCAAACTTCGCCTCGTACTGGGACACCGTCATGTTGTTTTGTTCCAGTCTGATAAACTCTACCTCCTTCATATGACGAATACTTTCAGGAAAGTACTTGTCATTGAACAGTTTTTGAAATGTTTCCCAGGACATGTTGAGTGCGTCAGGCTGGGTACGCTTCACAGACTCCCACCAGTAGTCTGCCTCACCGCGGAACATAAAGGTGGCGAATGGAACCTTCTGTTCCTCCGTGCATCCCAAGACATCGAATATCTTGGTAATTTGCTTGACCCACGTTTCCGCCATGATCGGATCCGGCTTTCCCTTAAATTCTGGTGGTCCCAATTCTTTGAACTGCTTAGCTGTGACAAACCGCGCGTTATCATTTCCACCCGTATTCTGCACACGAGTCTCCCTCGTCTGATTTTGCATGAACTGCAAAAAGCTCCTAAACATTCCATCATTCATCGTTTGCTCGGTAACGTTGTTTACAGGAGGAATATTGCCTTCCTGTTGCACGTTCCCCTGGGTGGTGATCAAAGGTGTCTCCACGGTCTGATTTACTCCATTATTAACGTTCTCAGCTGCCATTCTTAAATACTGCCATAAAACAAGGGTTAATAGTCATGTCATATATTATCCCTATACTCTGACCGACCAAATAAACACCAAATAAACTTAGTCAAGTCATACTAGTGAAGGAATTTCCCGTCTCTCCCCTCCTAGTTCTTGTCTCACATCTCAGCCAGGGATCATATCCCTAAGCTCTGATACCAACTGTGACGCCCCCAAAATAGGTATACAACACCCATTCTGAGTCGCCAAATACATGGTACAGAAAGCAAACTACAACTTCAATAATACAATTGTCGTGCAAAATACGACAACACATACTGTGAGTTTAAATACAAATATTGTCTTCTAGACAATATCCACACTCAAATAAATCCTCATTACAAAAAACACTATTTTACAGAAATAGTGAGGACTGCTAAAACATCTTTCTAGAACCATCACTCCATACCCCGACTAGATCCTGCTATGTTCTCACCTCCTGAGAAGAAAAATGGAACAAAAAGGAAAAGGGTGAGCTCAACTAGCCCAGTAAAGAATATTATGACTAAGATAATATACAACAAATTATCGTTAGTCTTCAACAGGGAAAAATCTGATAGAATATAATCGACAACAAGTTTTAGATCAACAACTGCAGCGGAAACAGCAAACCATTAGAAGAGTCAAGTAGAGAAAGAATTCTACTATCTTCTAAGATTTAAAAGTCCATCATCAATATTTTATCCCTGTAACATCAATTAATAATCATCTTTATCCAAATATTCATCTTTGCACTACAGGCCAAAGATATTCATTTGTATCACCTGTCAGTCATGTTCATCTCAACACCTGTTCATCTTTGCACTACAGGCCAAAGATATTCATCAAGTAATCATACATCTTTGCACTACAGGCCAAAGATATTCATTAATATCATCATTTAGGACTGAGGATGATGAAAAATATCTTAAAGAGAACGAATCCAATGAGACAGAAGGACAAATAGTAGGGATTCGTATAACAGTTTATCCAAGATCAATAATACTTCATAATAATCAATTGTGAAGCAGAATTCAAAAATAAAGATCAAAACATGGATACAATCAAAGATAGTAACCATAATAGACATCTTGGACAAAAAGGAAAAATTTTATTTTTCGGTGAATAGTGCCGTATTCGTGAATAGTGCCGTATACGTGAATAGTGCCGTATACGTGAATAGTAACCCCGACACAAAAAGTTCCAAATTTGATAAAAACTCATATCAATATTTCAGCATAATGATATTGAAGAAAATAATATCATTTAAGAAGAAAATAATATCCCTTACCTCAAGATATCAGTACTTCTGGTCGGAATACCGGTATAAGGCTGAAAGAAACTTGCTCTGATGAATAGAAACTCTCAAAGTATCTAAATACTCACAAAATACACTCAATAATCTAGAGAGAGAAAGAGAGAAAACTTGTTTCTGGTGTGATTTTCAATTCTAACTTAGCCCTCTATTTATAGGAAAATTTTAGTAGGTTTGACCTGCAACCTGATGGCTTTACCTGCTACTATTCCCACCCACCACATTTGAAATATAATTCAGCACATTTCTTCACCAACCACAAGTGGGGCCCACCAATTCTAGAATTTTCCATCAAAATGATAAACTCCGAAAATTCAACAATTTCTGAACCAGTCATCTCGTAAAATTCATAATAAATCATACGTTCATTTTTAACGGTTCAAAATTTGTGGACATATACTCAACTTATATATGTATAACATATCCAAAAATTACCACGATCCAACGGTCGGATTAAAAATTATAACACCCGCAATATTTCTCAAAAATCCTGATTTGATTTTTAATACCTCCATTCCGATAAAAATACTGATAAAACACCTCAACATTAACTCCTTCATTTTTAACCACAAAAATATATCCCTCATTTATATCCACATAAAATAAATATTTCCTTATCATATGAATCAATAATTAATTATTCACAAATAATATTACAGAATCACATTTATGACAACCAGGCCGTTCCCAGGAAAGAGGGGGCTTTCCAATAAGGATTTCTCCTTACTGGCGCGCAATTAGATGACCAAACCTCTCCTTAGACAGAACTTTCTAGACATTGCCAATAATGTTATCTAATAATATTATTCAAATAATATGAATTATTGATCTGATAATGGAAAATACTGTGCAGCAACAATTATTGAAACAACAATAATATAAAATATCAATGCAACAATTATTGAATCAATAAAATAAAATATTGAACAATAACTACTGTAACAATTATTGAGTAGTGCATTCTTACGTAAGAATTAATAATTGGTGCAATACCGTGTGCTACTGTATTTTAATCACCGGGTATTCCAACAGTATTAACGGTAACAACTACGCCGTTATTTATAAATAACTTATACTTGTCATTTTCTTCATCCAATCGCTTTTCGTTATGGGGCCCACACAAGGCTGCGCCGTCGTACGAATATTCCCCGACAGCAAGAATATTCCACGACCAAACGAATATTCCTCGACAAAATGAATATTTTATAACCACTTGCTTATTTTTCAAAATTTGCACATTTCACCCATAAGCATAGTATTATATCAAATTAGCCCCTTATTATTCACAATAATATTTAGAGAAAATTTGATTTTATTCATTAATAAGTTGGGGTCTTACAGACTTCTAGTCACGCAGAAAGGTTTTGACGCCACTTGGGTTATCGTAAATCGACTAACGAAGACGACTCATTTCTTACCGATCAAGATTCGATATAGTTTGAATCAACTAGCAAATCTATACGTGAGGGAAATTATTTCACGCCATGGAGTTCCGGTATCGATTGTCTCTGACCGAGATCCACGTTTCACATCAAAGTTCTGAAAAAGCCTGCAAGAGAGGATGGAAACACAGCTGAGGCTGAGTACTGCATATCATCCACAAACAGACGGACAAAGTGAGCGAACGATACAAACATTAGAAGACATGCTTAGAAGTTATGTGATGGACTTCAAGGAAAGTTGGGACGATCACCTACCCTTAGTGGAATTTGCATACAATAATAGTTACCATGCAAGTATAGGCATGCCACTGTACGAAGCTCTTTACGGGAGGAAATGTAGGACACCGTTAAGTTGGGATGAAGTTGGAGAGCGAAATATGCTAGGGCCGAAATTAGTTCAACAAGCTGCAGATGTGGTGACTGTGACGACCCAAAAATTCAGATTCCATAATTTAGGTTTAAAGAATTAGTTATTAATAAAACTAATTTTTATTAATACTATTCTGTGCTATGTGTTTATTAATCATTCTAGAACCTAGGATGATTATTAGTCGGGAGTAATTTGGCTACGAGCTAGATTGAACGAGTAAGAATTTTCAAGACGAAAATGAAAGTTTTCCGGGAACAAAAATATTTTCGGGGAAAAAGACGAAATATGCACTATTCATCAGTTTCTGCTCGGAGATTTATTTTGAAATTCCGAGAAATTAATGATTACGTATAATTTTGAGACGTGACGGAATATTCAATAATATTTTAGTTATGGCAAAAACGAAGTTTTCGCCTGCGGACTTAAAATCTAAGGGTTAGGAAAAGTAAGTTTCGAGAATTGAATAATTTCGTATAATAATTAGGGTTATTATGCGTAAGAAATACGAGTGTAATACTAGTTATTATACGAGTATAGTACGAAGATTATTACGACGTATAATACGAATATTGTACAAACTATATACGAAGAGAATACGAGAATGAGATGCGTAGAATACGATTTAGTCTTAAAGGCTAAGTAAAGGATAAGATAAGAAATGACTAAGTAAACTTAATAATTAAGTAAAGTGCTTATGCTTAAGGGCTAAGTAAACTTAATGAGTAAGGGTGTGTTTGATTAGCTCTTAACTGACTCTTAATTGGAATGTCTCTGATTCGGTCAGAGACAAAATATGTTTGGTAAAAAAAATTGCCTCTTAATACCTCTTAATCAGTTAGACACAAAATTAAAGCTTAACCATTTAGAGGCACGTCTGAATGAGTTTATATTTTTTTTGAACAAAAATATCCTCTTCAATATTATTAATTTCCTTTTGTAACCATTTTAACCCTCTTTCTCTCTCTCTTCATTAACTATCAAACAATATTTTTTTATTCAGATACAATTGTATACAGATGCTCTATATTATTCAGATGTCTAAACTATTCAGGTCTAACACTCAATTTTATTAAACACCACCTAAGTAGACTTAATGGTTAAGAAGACTTAAGGGATAAGAAGACTTAATGGCTAAGTAGACTTGGTGGCTAAGTAGACTTGGTGACTAAGTAAACTTGGTGGCTAAGCATAGGAATAGTAAGGAGGTTAAGGGGGTGAAATGACCAATTTACCCTAAGCTTTGGTTTTCTATAAATAGGAAGCTCATTTCATTGTTTTGGGGATTTTGAAAATCCTAAGACACTTGAGAGAGAGAGAGAGAGTTCGAATGGGAGGAGGAGAAGGATGAAAGGCTAGCCTGTGTACAAACTTTATCCGACGGGAGAAGATTAAAGAAGAACGGTAATCAGAAATTCTTTAAGTTTCTATGTTTAAAAAATATAACTTAATGAGAATAAGAAGTAAAAGATGTTAGTAATGATTTCATATGGTTGAAATCATAAGAAAATAAAGAAATGAGAATTAGAAGTTTAGTTTGTAAATTTCTTAAGGAAGTATAAGATTCATGAGGATTATGAGCGATCCGAATGAATATTATGAATAAGTAGGTGAAATAAGTAAGGAATGATGTTCTATAACATCAAATTCCAATAAAAAGTGAAATCGTAATCTAAAATATCGATTAAAATGAAGAACGAACGAAGAATACGCGAAGAACACGAAGAACGTTGTTGATGGACAAATTTAAAACCATCATAGTATAATTGTTGTTGATGTACAAGTTTAAAACCATCACATATAAGTTAGTTTCTTATTGCTTGGTTAGGAACGGTAGAAACGTTCATGAGGAATGGATCGAACTTAGCTATAACGAAGTTATGGCGAAATTTTCTTAAAAGACGAACGACAATTAGAAAGTTAGTAAATGAACCCGAACATGTAGGGTTTCATAAGGAAGTAAGAGAACATAGAAAACGTGAGTCATGGACTCAAGAATGAACGAGTTCCAAGTTCGGATGACCGAATTACGGACGAACGAGCGAAGAACATTAAAAGCGTAAAAATGAACAAAGGGTGAAGATCAAGCCAATCGAATGGCACGTTAACGGATTCAGAATGAAGTTCTGTCTAAGGGGTATTGAAGTACGTAAGATAAGGAAGAAAATGACTTTGGAACAACCTCGTTCCGAGTTATAACGAAGGAGTTATGAGATCGGGAAGTACGCATCTCAAACTTGATTCTAGACTTAGAAAAATTTTCAAGAACTAGGGCTAGACTTAGAGATCGGGAAGTACGCATCTCAAACCAGCCATGCCTGGTTATGTGGCTCTGTAGCGCCAGACCGAGAAGTCGGGTACTGCCAACTCGCGCCGCTGCACGAGAGTTAAAGGAGAGAGTGGCGCCGCAGCGCCAATGTAGAGAAAAAGCCAGAGATGAGCTTTTAACTGCTCAGCTCTTGGGGGAAACGTAAGAGATGATAAAGAACATAATGTCCAATTAATGTAACACTTAATCAAGTGAATTAAACCTGTAGTAAAGGTTGAACGAAAATATTAAACAAGATTAAAAGACAAAGAATATAAATGCGGGTTACGTAATCGATGTTCGGGGACCGTAGTCACGATGAACTAACGTAAGGGATTGCTATGGTTGTGATTCCTTAGACGTTGAGCGACGAGGGTAATGAATAACATTTCAATGTTATGTCATGATAGTGAGAGAAAAGTGTAAAGTGTATAGACGCTGTAAACACAACGTTGTTGCGATGGACGATCGGTCTTAGCATACAACGATTGGTATGGCTTCGACACTAAGAATGAGTAATGAGCATGGGGTTCATGTAAGGAATAACGAAAGTATTAAATAAGATATGAATTATCAAGAAAGTCGTAGTGAACGGTAATAAGATTAATGAAAGTCGAATGTGAGTCGGATAGGAATGAATCCTGAGGTATGACATTTAGTTGCCAGAAAGCCGTAAGGAATAAGAAATTGACTTAACGAACGTTATAATTTAATGGTTCGAATAAGTTAAGATTAGTTTAGGTTGTGGTACAATCGTAACCTTTGATGGTTGCCATATGGGAGCTGGGCTAAACAATTCCTTCAGAGAGCGAAGGTATATACAAAATTGGCGATCGATCTAACTCACTGTGATGGCAGTGTAGATGAGACGGGAACTTGTTTGTTGATTGTTTGTGGGAAACCGCTCAGAGTACCATATGGACTACTAGCAGAGAAGGTATGTGTGTTGAGTCCTAGAAAAGTTATAAGAAGAAGATAAGAATATAAATCATCAAAGATAATGAACGTATTGAGTAAGACATCTCTGTATGTCATGAAGCCGTAAACTGGTAAAGGAAGTTAGTCGCGTAAACTTATATTGCAAGAACGCAAACCCTAAGAATTAAAGTTAAGTAAACCAATGCATAAGTTCAATATATGACTAATTGGTGTTTATGTTTTCTCCTTATGTGTTATATAGGAATTGGAATGTGCAGTTCAGCGTAAGTTGTAGCTGGGCGTAAGGCAAGTTTCCTAACTTCATTCATATTGTAAATGAATTCTAGTTTCTTAAACTTCTCAGATTTCGAACTTGAGAAGTCTTGTCTATATGCATATGTGCGATGTATGTACAAGGTGTTAGTATGTATGAGGCCTTGTGCCACAATTTGAACACTTCAGTATTTTTATGATATGAACTATTCCATGATTGAGCTGTTCAATACAAATATGTTTTGTTTATACATGAACCGTTATTGTTAAGTCTGTGCTAATGATTCTAGCCAGACAGGATGTGTATGAAAAAGGTAGAGAAATGAAAGTATTTCAAAATAAAAGTGACTGATGTTTTAAGATGATAGGAATCGAGACTATTCCTATTATTCAAGCTGCTTCATAACCTTTGTTCGGTTATCGAAGTTCTGAAGAAATGTTTAAACTCTTGAGTTGTTTGTTCAACTGTTATGACTTGCTGGGCAATTGAATGCTCACACTTGCTTTTAAATGAAAAATATTTTCAGCAAACGAGGTTAGAAGAGCTTAAGGATACCGTAATGATCAAGCTGGCGGTATCCAAATGAAGTGCCATTTAGATATGTGAATAAGCGAGAAGATCAAATAGAGACTTGTAATATAGAAAGATGAAACTGAATTATATACTAGCTTAATGAACTAGTATGTATCCTTTGTGGCGGAAAAAGTCACTATAGTAAGATGAAATGAATAATGTATTATTATTATTGTAATGAAAAAGGTTATAAGGTTTCTAGAACCTGGGATTTGAGAGTGTATGTTGTTATATTTTAGTATATAATGATGTATGTTTGGTAAGACGTGGGACCGTGACGTACAGAATTCGGGTGTGAAGATATACCGGATTTCAGGGCGTTACAGGTACATTGATAAGAGCTAGTAGCTGCTCAAGATTGCCAGAAGAAATATGCAGACTTGCATCGACAGGACTGAGACTTTGAAGTCGGAAGTTAAGTTTTCTTAAAAGTATCTCCCTGGAAGGGAAAAATAAGATTCAGAAAGAAGGGAAAATTGAGTCCGAGGTTCATAAGACCATTCGAGAAACTGAAGCGAGTGGGAGAAGTGGCGTACAAAGTTGCATTACCACATGAGTTGGAGCACATCCATAATGTGTTTCACATCTCCGTGTTACGTCCGTACGAGCCTGACTACAGTCACGTGATTTCTTACGAGCCCATTCAAGTCGAGAAGAATCTGGCATATGAAGAAATTCTTGTCTAGATATTAGATAGGAAAGAACATACATTAAGGAATAAAAGTATATCTTCAGTGAAAGTGCTTTGGCGAAACCACGATGCCGAGGAGGCCACGTGGGAATTAGAAGATAAGATGCGAAGGGATTATCCCCATTTATTTGTATAACCTTGTACCAATTTCGAGGATGAAATTTTTATATGGGGGGAGGATGTAAGAACCATGAAATTCATGAATAAATAATTATTTTGATATAATAAGAAAATGAATATTTATTTGAATATAAATATTGACGTGTAGTAAGACGAGTAGTTCAATTAATTTAAATTGAATTTATAAGTGTGAAGTTGTGATGAGAATTGAGAAATGCCTTGTGTGGCATGAGAATGGAAATTTAAGTGGTTAAATTAATTGAGAAGAGAATAATTAGTTAATATTATATTATTAACTAATTTATATTGTGAATAATATTGAATGAAGTAATTTACATAATTGTCTAGTATGACAAGATAATAAATGAGGGTAATATCTATTAAGTAAAAAGGGGTTAATTAATAGGAATTTCTGTAATAGTAACTAAGTTAGAAAAATTTCCAGAGTAGCGCAGCTGCGCAACTCTTGTACTATAAACCAGCGCAACTGCGCCGATAACAATACTTGGAAAAATAATTCCACTGAGTGCATGAATTACAATAATGAGTTGTTAGTATTAATTGAGAATGAGAAAGATAATTGATCAATTACCATTGTTATTATGTGAATATTATTATTATTAAATATTATTTCAGGCAACTATGTATAATATGGAAAATGTGGATAGTAGTATTATATAAATACCTACTACCTAGGATTAAATAAGGTGTGACATTTAATTGTGGTTAATGACATACAAAAACTATATAGTAAAAGTATTTAAAACATAAGGTTGATTTAAATAAGTTTGACTATCTCATCCTATGTGATGAGACAATTAAATGTGTACTCTAAAGTATGAGAGTAAATAAAGATGTATTATTAAAATATTTATTTCTATACAAATGGGTGATTAATAGTAAAAAGGAGATATTAAATTATTAGTGATCAATTAAATTAAGTTCACACATGTTTTAAACATTAAATTATGTGTACTTAATGTACATGGATTATATGATGTGAGTACATAAATATCCCTAATTTTGCCTAATATAGTAACAATTGTACATTAAAAGTATATTTTGGGAATTAAAGGAACGAAACTCAGCTTATTGCTGGGATTTAAACTATGTCCCAAAATCAGTGTCCCTCATAATACATGAACAGTAACCTATAGCCTAAATACGTAACTTTCAAGCAAGTAATCATTGGCTAGAAAGATGGCTGATGTTGGGTGGTTGAGAAACCCATTGTGAACCTGTAACGATCCGAAATTTCAAATTGTAATATTAAATATTTATTAATATATAAATATTTATTTGATGCGTTTATTGTTGAAATTGATGAGAGAAATATTTTATTGATGTAATGGTTACTAGTAAATATTTACTAATCTAAATTCATTAGATAATATTCTAAATTAAATTAATTTATAATTTAGAGAGTTATAATATAACATGAGATGTTATATTATTGTTTTAATTTATATATTAAGTTATTAAATAAAATTATAATGAGATTATAATTTTGTGATATTTGGTCAAGTGAGAAATTTATTTAGTATGTGGTAATTAGTTTATTTAATTAAGATTGGATATGGAAATCCAAGTAAACAGTGCAGGACAATAAACTATATTATAAATAACTTATGAAAATAAATTATAGGAGTTTTAAATTTGGTTTTACCAAACAAAGCCTTAGAGCTTTTGAAATTTTAATTTTAATCTTGTTTTGCTAAACAAGGCTTAAAGAATGATTAAGTCATTATTTTAATAGGTTTTACCAACCAAGGCCTTATGGCTTTTATGTTTAAAATAATAATAATAAAAAAAAACTGATAAGTATTTAGTAGCCTTATTATATTATACGTCAGTTTTATTTTTATGTTAGCGTCAGTTTTAGTTTACGTGAAAAAGGGTTTGGCCTAAGCCTAAGAAAAAGAGAGAGTTACAGAGAAGTTTGAGAGAGACATATTCTCTGAGAAATTGAAAAAGAGATTATTATGAGAATCAAAGAAGGGAGAGGAAGGATAATCAAGTTATTCTCATCATCTAATTAAGCTTAAGGAGAAATTAAAAGGTAATATTATAGCCCTAGCTTTTAGTTATGTTTTATCAAAGTTTTTTTTTCTCTTTAATTGGTTATGGTGCATGATTTGAGTAAAGAATTGGTTTATAAAGATTATTGAGTGTGTATAATCTGTTAACCATCATATATGATTGATACTTGTTTGTCAAATTCGTGAGAATTGGAATTGTTGGAAGAAATTATAAAACATTGTTTATATTTATATGTCACGGCTTAGAAAGTACGAAATTTCATGATCAATAATTGCTATAATCTGCAATTTGATAATAGATGTTGGTAGTATGTTGAAAAACGAAAACAACCCAAGTTGAATGAGTCAAAACGAATGTAAAACGAATTCACAGTGAAGAATTTCGCTATGAATGTCAAAAGAAGAAGAAAGAAGAGAAATAGTGAAATTAAAGGTTGTAATCTTTGATGTTTACGTTGTTTATATGGTTAGAAACGTGTTAGAAACATTAGATTATGTTTATGTAAACCTATTTACTCATTGGGTAGTTTGGTATGGTTGTTAGAAAGGAGTTTGGAGGCCTAATTTGGCTTTTCGTAGTGTTCTAGAGCTAAAATCGCATAATCGCAGCAGTGACCCCCACCTCGGTGGGCCCCCCTAGTGCAAAAACCCCCGCCCCGGCGGGGGGGGGGTGTTCTGTCAAGCCAAAATTTTGAAAAAAAAAAACTGACCGGACGTAGTTTACTAAAATGAGTATAACTTTTTCATACGAACTCTGATTGATGCGATTCAAGATGATTCGGAACGAGGACGAATATACCTACAACTTTTATTCTTTAAGGTTTTCAATTTGAAATCGTTATGAAGGGTCAAAATTGTCATCTTTAGGACTATTGTGTTTTCAAAGGCAATCGTAGGGCGTCAGACATGCACGTATGCTAGTGTAGTGCTCTTGACGATAAAAGTGTTGTTCTAAGTTATAAAACATGAATGTTAGTAAATATAATGATGCTTAACATTAATATAATGATGTATTAGATAAGTTATAGAAGCATAGTAAGCATATACAAAAGATGCAATCGGGCGCGTGACGAATAAACGTCGAAACGCCGTGATAATTGTTAATGAACGTAAAAAGTATTTTTAGTCAAATGAAATGGATATTATAAAGTATGAAATGGGTTTAATATAAAACCAATAATGATTCCTAGCAAAATTTGAACACTTTAATGAATTTCGAATATTACATAAGTCGAAAAGTTAACACAATCTAATTGAACATTGTGTGTTAATTAATAGGAAAGATTATGAGATGTGGAGTAGAGTTTACATTACAATTACTATGTGTTGTTATGTGACTAATAGTTGATGTGTATGATTATATAATTGTGTAGGGCACGTGAAGTGCAGATAACTGTACGCTGTTAAACTGTTATTGGTAAACAACGATCAAGGCAAGTCTTTCGGTTCCTATTTGTTACGTGAACTTGATGAACTGTTTTAAATTGTATGATATGTTATACATGTTGAAATCATAAAATGTTTAAGTCAATATATGACTGTATTGTTTTGGCTAAGTAATGATGATTGAGTAAGGAACTCAATCTTTATATTTGCTATATGAATTAAAAGCATGTATGCCATGTTACCTTAATGAGATGTGTATCGAGCATGTTATTATGTGTTATGTGATGCATGAAAACTGTTAGACTTTGATGGGCTGTCGAGCTCACTCTTGCAAATAACCACTTTTGCAGGTCAAGATTTTAAGATAAAGATATGTGCTAAGTGAGTTATAGAGATCTATATTCACGAAGATTACTTATGTTTTATGAGAAATGTATTTCATATTTTGAACGTAACATGTTGAATTGTAAGTTGAGTTATCCAATGTATATGGATATTTAGTTATGATGTAAGACTTTGTATAGTCATTTTGTTGTAACGATTCATGATATAAGATTGAATCAAAGAGATGTAATGTAAAGGTTGCGATTCAGGGCAAGAAAGAAGGAAATGTATAAACGTTCTAAATATTCCGCAATTTTAGTGTTTTTAATATCGAATAATGATGTAAAATTTGAGTTTTAATGTGTGGTTAACGACCGAAGTTGAGATTTAAATTGTATGGATTTTTGGGGTCGTTACAGTTGGTATCAGAGCTGTAGGTTATAAACCTTAGGTAGGAGTACCTTAGGCTATAACCTTAGAGAAGGAAGGTGAATATAATGAAAGAATAAGCTCAAATAGAGTTTAAACAATAAGAAGTAATGTAAGAAACGTATAAAGAAGGGATAAAACTTGTGTGAAATGATTCAAAGAAGAATCTCGCAGAGGTATAAGGAATATGAATATGGGGTTACCCAACTCCAATAATAGGGATGTAAGGTGATAACAAATAGACAATGTCTATAAAAAGAGAATGATAAAGAAGTTTAGAATAGAGAGTTATATTTAAGTATGGTGCAATTGTACTCTTTAGTAGTTGATGTATGGTATCTGGGCTAAACGATTCTTTCATAGAGCGGAGGTATATACGAACTAGTAACTCGGAACCTAGTTTATTGGTTGTTTGTGGGAAACCACTCAGCGTACCATATTGAAAATGTTAGAGACTCGATGTGTACCAAGGATAGAAATGGACACGTATGATGAGAGTGTAGAACTTGAATGGAATTTTGAGCGATGTAAATAAAGTTGAAAATTCTTAAAGGAAGAATTGTTATATAAACAAGAAGATTCAAAGAAGAATCTAAGAGATATAAAGATAAGAAATGGGAGTTTCCTAACTCTAAAAGCCAAGATAACGAGTAATGTAGTAAATGATGAAAAAGAGAAAGAAAGAGGATCGTAAAACAAAACGATCACGAGTTAAGAAAAGAATTTTAAGGGAGATGGTTATAGAATAAGATCACGACGTGGTCTAGATCTGTTTAAGTTATAAAAGAAAGATGGTCTATAATGTTTGAATAATTATAGCTTAATGCTATGAAGATGGAGTACTATGAAATAGTACGAGATAACTCATGAGGAGTTATAGATGATGTGATACGAGGAATTCGTATCGAGCAAAGAGCAAGTTATAAGCAAAATAGAGTTAGGTGGGATTTCAATTGAGGACTCATGTGATGGCTGAGTTGTACAAACCTTTGTATGGGCGAGGGTTTTGTGCTTGCACTCAGTTTATCACATTGATAATCATTGGAATGTTTGTGTCGCGCTATTTGCTATATGCCTGTTGAGAAGGTGATTCTTTTCTCATGTGTATAACAGATAGGTAGAGTATAGTTAGAGAATATTATAAGGTTAAGTGCGAGTTCTTAAAACTCATACTTATGGTAGGTTCGTGACTCATAATTATATGGTATGTTTTTGAACCCCTCAGCGAATGGACGCCTATGGTCTGACTAGGATAAGTTCTTAAACTCATATGATTGTGGCAAGTTCCTGAACTCATAACGTGTGGTAAGTTTGACGAACTGGG
The DNA here is from genome assembly GCA_016801055.1 of Panax notoginseng. NCBI lineage: Eukaryota > Viridiplantae > Streptophyta > Magnoliopsida > Apiales > Araliaceae > Panax > Panax notoginseng. The sequence goes on along the minus strand of CM029016.1, from coordinate 77,176,365 downwards.
TGTAATTAAGTGTGAATGGAGTATTGAGGATGATAGGAATAGATAGACCTATTAAGCAATGGGTCATTATAGAAAGTGGAGTTGATGGTGGAAGCATAGGTATTCTAAATCTACTAGCTATGCTAGACTTTCAAAATTTATTGACTTCGTGCTGATGTTTACACTTCTATTTTCTTGAAAAACATTGGATCAAATAATAGAACCAATGAGTTTTAACAACAATACTGTTATTCGTATGTCTATGCTAATTACTTCAGCTAGACAAAAATGATTTGTAATATATCAAAATGTATTTTATATCATTAATGCATCATGTAACCTGGTGCAAAGATGAAAAAAAAACGATGGAGTCATTAATACAGTATTACCTAGTGTTGGATGTGATCTAAGGATCGTCAGCCCACTATGGTATGATGTAGTATGATAAAATCAACAAATGACGGAATTCTCAACGGACTGTAAATACAGTGCGGTATCATGACGTTATAAAAAGATTTTTGAGATTTCTTTAAGATATGAGAATACATATGTATGTATGTATATGTATATTTCGATTGATGTTCGAATTGTTGTAGAGGTCTATGCTATTTGATTCAGCTAGACAAATATTGAAAGATGTTCATGAAATGCATGCGTTTCTTGAGAAGTTATGCCAAACCAAATTGTTTCGGTGCGGATTAAGATGTTAAAAAGCTGAGATGAACAACCCTTTTATAGGGGATTACGCGGAGGCGTTGAGATGTTTGTGCACAATACATTGTACGAAGGGCTGATCACCCTAAGTACGAGGAGTCCCTATAGTCTTATGACTGTTAAAGTTTAAGTTGAAAGATTACTTATAACTATGGACATACGCATAGCGTTTAAATGTTTGTGCACAATACATTGTACGAAGGGCTGATCACCCTAAGTACGAGGAGTCCTTATAGTCTTATGACTGTTAAAGTTTAAGTTGAAAGATTACTTATAACTATGGACATACGCATAGCGTTTAAATGTTTGTGCACAATACATCGCACGAAGGGCTTAACACCCTAAGTACGGGGGTCCTTATAGTCTTATGACTGTTAAAGTTGAAGTTGAAAGATTACTTGTAACTGTGGACATAGTTCGTTGTCTTATGACCCTCAGCATGATTTGGAATCTTTTAAATTCTTGTTATTCATATCGCTTCCCAATTATTGAGCAATTGTGGAAGATTCTTGATATTCTAAAAGGTGAATGTGGTAAGGATGAAATTCCTTAGAAAGAAGTGAGTCGTAGAATGCGACACTAAATGATGAATATGTTGAATAAGTGAGAAAAGAGATTTTGAAGTGAGAACGATATGAGTTATCAAAGAATAATGTGAAACTTTTAATATAAAAGTTAATATTTGTAGAATGATAATTGTGGAAAGGAAGTAGTTATAGAAACCAATGAATGAATGAAGTAGTGACGTAAAATCTATTTTGATAGATTGAATATTCATTGATAAAATTTCGAGGACGAAATTCTTAGAAGAATGGGTGAATGTAATATCCCGAGTGTTCATGATAACAATCCTTAAAGAAAAAAAAAGGAAATGAACGGGTTAAAAAATATGTAATACTCAAATATAATTGAGTCTGAGTAAAGGTTATGAAATAAAACTTACAAGAATTTATTTTGAAGAATGGTGGGAGTAGGAAATATAAAACCTATATTAAGGTAATGTGTTGAAGTTATTCAACGAAGAGATTTGGTGAAAACCTGAGGAGGGTAGGGTTTTAGTGATTCCGAGGACGGAATCCTTATAAGGTGGGAAGAATGTAACAATCCAAAATTTTATTTATAATTTTAAATATTTATTGAATTAAATAAATATTTTTAATTGACGTGTTTGTTGTTTAGTAGATATTTATTGGATAATTTATTAGTAAGTAAATAATCCATGAGTTATAGAAATTAACTTAATTAAGATAAAATAGTGAAGAATGTGACGATTTGATTATTTGAGTTGTGATTCTGGGGACAGAATCCTTGTAAGGAGGGAAGGATGTAACGATCCGAAATTTCAAATTGTAATATTAAATATTTATTAATATATAAATATTTATTTGATGCGCTTATTGTTGAAATTGATGAGAGAAATATTTTATTGATGTAATGGTTACTAGTAAATATTTACTAATCTAAATTCGTTAGATAATATTCTAAATTAAATTAATTTATAATTTAGAGAGTTATAATATAACATGAGATGTTATATTATTATTTTAATTTAAGGTGGTATATTAAGTTATTAAATAAAATTATAATGAGATTATAATTTTGTGATATTTGGTCAAGTGGGAAATTTATTTAGTATGTGGTAATTAGTTTATTTAATTAAGATTAGATATGGAAATCCAAGTAAACAGTGCAGGACAATAAACTATATTATAAATAACTTATGAAAATAAATTAAAGGAGTTTTAAATTTGGTTTTACCAAACAAAGCCTTAGAGCTTTTGAAATTTTAATTTTAATCTTGTTTTGCTAAACAAGGCTTAAAGAATGATTAAGTCATTATTTTAATAGGTTTTACCAAACAAGGCCTTATGGCTTTTATGTTTAAAATAATAATAATAAAAAAAAACTGATAAGTATTTAGTAGCCTTATTATATTATACGTCAGTTTTATTTTTATGTTAGCGTCAGTTTTAGTTTACGTGAAAAAGGGTTTGGCCTAAGCCTAAGAAAAAGAGAGAGTTACAGAGAAGTTTGAGAGAGACATATTCTCTGAGAAATTGAAAAAGAGACTATTATGAGAATCAAAGAAGGGAGAGGAAGGATAATCAAGTTATTCTCATCATCTAATTAAGCTTAAGGAGAAATTAAAAGGTAATATTATAGCCCTAGCTTTTAGTTATGTTTTATCAAAGTTTTTTTTTCTCTTTAATTGGTTATGGTGCATGATTTGAGTAAAGAATTGGTTTATAAAGATTATTGAGTGTGTATAATCTGTTAACCATCATATATGATTGATACTTGTTTGTCAAATTCGTGAGAATTGGAATTGTTGGAAGAAATTATAAAACATTGTTTATATTTATATGTTACGGCTTAGAAAGTACGAAATTTCATGATCAATAATTGCTATAATCTGCAATTTGATAATAGATGTTGGTAGTATGTTGAAAAACGAAAACAACCCAAGTTGAATGAGTCAAAACGAATGTAAAACGAATTCACAGTGAAGAATTTCGCTATGAATGTCAAAAGAAGACGAAAGAAGAGAAATAGTGAAATTAAAGGTTGTAATCTTTGATGTTTACGTTGTTTATATGGTTAGAAACGTGTTAGAAACATTAGATTATGTTTATGTAAACCTATTTACTCATTGGGTAGTTTGGTATGGTTGTTAGAAAGGAGTTTGGAGGCCTAATTTGGCTTTTCGTAGTGTTCTAGAGCTAAAATCGCATAATCGCAGCAGTGACCCCCACCCCGGCGGGCCCCCTAGTGCAAAAACCCCCGCCCCGGCGGGGGGGGGGGTGTTCTGTCAAGCCAAAATTTTGAAAAAAAAACTGACCGGACGTAGTTTACTAAAATGAGTATAACTTTTTCATACGAACTCTGATTGATGCGATTCAAGATGATTCGGAACGAGGACGAATAGACCTAAAACTTTTATTCTTTAAGGTTTTCAATTTGAAATCGTTATGAAGGGTCAAAATTGTCATCTTTAGGACTATTGTGTTTTCAAAGGCAATCGTAGGGCGTCAGACATGCACGTATGCTAGTGTAGTGCTCTTGACGATAAAAGTGTTGTTCTAAGTTATAAAACATGAATGTTAGTAAATATAATGATGCTTAACATTAATATAATGATGTATTAGATAAGTTATAGAAGCATAGTAAGCATACACAAAAGATGCAATCGGGCGCGTGACGAATAAACGTCGAAACGCCGTGATAATTGTTAATGAACGTAAAAAGTGTTTTTAGTCAAATGAAATGGATATTATAAAGTATGAAATGGGTTTAATATAAAACCAATAATGATTCCTAGCAAAATTTGAACACTTTAATGAATTTCGAATATTACATAAGTCGAAAAGTTAACACAATCTAATTGAACATTGTGTGTTAATTAATATGAAAGATTATGAGATGTGGAGTAGAGTTTACATTACAATTACTATGTGTTGTTATGTGACTAATAGTTGATGTGTATGATTACATAATTGTGTAGGGCACGTGAAGTGCAGATAACTGTAAGCTGTTAAACTGTTATTGGTAAACAATGATCAAGGCAAGTCTTTCGGTTCCTATTTGTTACGTGAACTTGATGAACTGTTTTAAATTGTATGATATGTTATACATGTTGAAATCATAAAATGTTTAAGTCAATATATGACTGTATTGTTTTGGCTAAGTAATGATGACTGAGTAAGGAACTCAATCTTTATATTTGCTATATGAATTAAAAGCATGTATGCCATGTTACCTTAATGAGATGTATAGCGAGCATGTTATTATGTGTTATGTGATGCATGAAAACTGTTAGACTTTGCTGGGCTGTCGAGCTCACTCTTGCAAATAACCACTTTTGCAGGTCAAGATTTTAAGATAAAGATATGTGCTAAGTGAGTTATAGAGATCTATATTCACGAAGATTACTTATGTTTTATGAGAAATATATTTCATATTTTGAAAGTAACATGTTGAATTGTAAGTTGAGTTATCCAATGTATATGGATATTTAGTTATGATGTAAGACTTTGTATAGTCATTTTGTTGTAACGATTCATGATATAAGATTGAATCAAAGAGATGTAATGTAAAGGTTGCGATTCAGGGCAAGAAAGAAGGAAATGTATAAACGTTCTAAATATTCCACAATTTTAGTGTTTTTAATATCGAATAATGATGTAAAATTTGAGTTTTAATGTGTGGTTAACGACCGAAGTTGAGATTTAAATTGTATGGATTTTTGGGGTCGTTACAGAACCAGTGTGTTCTCCTTCTACATTCTAGTCTCAAACTTCCATGTAAAACCATTAGCTAGTCCAAGTTTCCTCTATAAATAGCAATTCATTTCTCAGCTTTTACGTTGCTTTTATTTTGTCTGTTGAAACTCTGATAACTTGAGTTTGAGTGCTTGTTGTTCAAAGAAGAGGCTAGCAATCTCAGAAGGAAGAAACTAAGTATACTAAGCTTCAAGAGGTATAAAAATCTTAACTTTGGTACTTAGTTGCGTTTTACGAAATTCTTAAAATTACTTGAAATTCTCTATTAATCAATGTGAATTAGCATGCTATCACGTGTTTAGGAAGTATGTTTACATATAAGGAACCTTTAATGATGAATTGAGCATGTTTAAACCGATAAAAATGAAGGTTAGTTGATGCTCTGGAAAACAGAGCAAGTTACTACTTCTGTTCCAGGCAGGGCGCAGCTGCGCCCAGTTTATACTAGGGTGCAGCCAGACCCCAAGACCAGTTTCTGGTTTCTGTTATGTTATGTGTTGCTAATTTTGTATTATGACTTATATATATGTCTGAAAATAAGTATAACAAGTGGTACAAAGCTTCTTTATGAGTTATGAAGTGTTTAACATGATTTTAGTAAGAGATTTTTAACAAAACTAAAAGTTTTGAAAACAAACTTTGTTGAAACTCATGTTTTGCAAATTTTAAGTTTAGTAGTGTATATACATGACTGATTTCAAACATAAATGAGCATGAGTTATGATTTATAGCTCTCGTATTCATGACTAACTTGTTAGACCTTGTATTAAAGAACTTTTCAAGGAATAGCTTGTTATATCAAAGCAAATATGCATGAATACCACATAATGTACATTCTGATCTTGAGAAGATGTTAACATGACTTGACTACATATGATGAGAGCTTTAAAGTTTCCTTATATGTGTTAAATTGCATTGTTCAAGTTAAAATGATTCCAAAAGCAAACTTGAATATATTTTCAAAACCAAGTGCATTAAGTATGAGAAAAGAGATTCTGAAGATTTAAAATGACATGGTTATGATCATTATGTCTCTAAACATGGTTTTTATGTGTTTGATACAACGGTAATAGACCAAGCATGAGTTTAAGTATGTTATTAAAGCAATATCAATATACTAGTTATGAATAAATGATATGAACACTATGAGCATGTGTAGTAACAGATTATGTGACCTCTATGTGGACATATGGCAAGAGTTGTAAAGTATGATGATTACATGACCTTGTTATGCTTTAATGTAAATTGTAAACTAAAACTTGTAAAAGTGAACTCAAGAATGGTCATATGTTTATGTGAAGACCTCTAGCATGTATGCATGGTTAATTGTGTGTATGTTAGTATGTTAAAGTTGGATTGAACTAAGGAGAGCATAAGCTCAACTCTGGCCAGGCTAGAGGACAGCGCAGCTGCGCCGTCCCTAAGCCTAGCCAGGGCACAACTGCGCCATCCTGCAGTCAGTCCTGCATTCTATTTTTAATCTGATGTTCCAGGCATGCTTATATGGTTACTATAACTTATATTATATGACCAGTGTGCTATCCAATGTGTTAAGAAACATGCTAGATAATAGAGTTGAATGTTTAACGAGTGATTATAGATTTCAAATGTGAAGTTCAAAAAGGTATTTGCATACTAGAAAGCAATGATTTGAAACCAAGTTGTCTGACCTTGTGGTGTCTTACAAACTGATTTTGTGCTATGAGGGTGTAGGATATGTGATGTAGTATGTATAGATTATACAACTAAATTAGATGTTTATGTGTACGTTTGAACATACATATGTGAGCTTATGTAACTAATGAATATCCTATATGTGTAACTATATTGTGTTAGGATTCGAAAGGGTGTTGATAAGCTATATTTTGGTAAACTACGCTTGAGGCAAGCATCCGAATTCTCTTTTATATTGAGTAATTTTCCTACTTACACAAATTTAGATTCATATATCGAATGCAAGTACTTGAACCTTACTCTTTATTGAGCATTACTTAAACTTGTACTATTATTGATCGTACAAGTAGAACTTTGAAAGTATAATACTTCATAATCTAGCAATGAAATTGTTTACAAACCTTGATTTCGAACGATAATTGTTCATATATGTACTGTGAAAGAAAACTGTCTAAGCCATTGCTTCGGCTAGACTATTGATATTGATCGAAAGCTATCCAAACCAAATTTACTTGGTGCGGACTCTTATCACTGAGATGAACAACCCTCTTGGTAGGGGAATTTTATATTGTCGGGAATCCGATATGTGCACTTGAGAAAGATTAAATGTAATGCATTGACATAGGGTACATTAGGCTAATCACCTATTATACTCATTTTTATGGAATTATCAGTTTAGTACTATTAACTCCAGGAGAAGTTCTTAGTCCTTAGTGACTGCTCAATATTTATTATTTTGAAATCTTGAATTGATTAATCATTGAATATTATTGATATTTTCTGTCCATAGCGACTATTGTTGATAATCATTAATACTTCTTGCTATCCTGAACTATCCTTTTTGTTGTACCTTGAGAAATATAAAACTACCTTGAGTACCCTTATTGCTATATTACTTGATGGGAAAATTTGTTGCTCATTCTTGCTTTCCCTAAAAACATTTCAGTTAAGGCAGAGCAAGGCGACCCCTCAGGCATTGATAAGGGCAAGGGCAAGGCTATTGAGTAGTTATGTTTAGTGGAGACTATTATATTCATGTAATGTCTTAAGTTGTGATATGTATCGGTTATATTTAAATTATGTTAAATTAGGTTGGAGGTATTGTAAGAGATGTTTAAGTTATGAACCCTTGGGACGAGAATAATTATATTATGACAATGTAATTTATTCTATTATTCCGCTGTGATGATTTTAGTATGTTATTAGAGATAGTACGTGACAACCAAATTTGAGACAAGTGTGGTCTGAATTTGGGGGTGTCACATGTATTACTGATTTTTTATCACCGGGTATTTCAACAGTTAACGGTAAAACTTTTGCCGTTATTTTATAAAAATATATTTATGTTGTTTTCTAACTCCGACAATAATTCTGTTGTGGGGTCCACCAATGATTGTGCTGTCGTACGAATATTCCCCGACCGAACGAATAATTTATGATAACTTGCTTACTTTGCAAAATTTGTAAATATTACCCACAACTATAACATTATATCAAATCTTCACCTTATTACTCAAAATGATATTTAGAGAAAATTAAATCTTTATTCATAAAAATTGGGGTCTTACAGTCTACTTGTCCTCTCTCATCATTAACCGACTCTTCTGGTGCAGTTAGTCTACGTCTAGGTGGCATTTTTCTACATCACAAAATTTTCATTTTTATTATTATCTAATTATATTACTTAAATAGTTAATAATTCTCAATTGAAAAGTAATAAAATTTTATAACACATTTCTGGAATAAGATCATTTATATTCATATGCCAAATCATTACATTACATGATTATCTCTAGCATACTTCTATAAATGACAACATATATCCCCTAATATTACAAAAGATGGGGACAACACCAACATACTACCCCACTAACATTTTCAAAAGTTTGGGGTTTACAACTATCTCACATCTTACACAAAAGACTAAGATTACAATACGATATATAGATCACATAAATGAAATACTATAACTACTAAGTTTCTACATCTAGACCTCAATCTATTATCGCACGTTCCACAGCGATGTGGTACTCTTTTTGAGTAATGTGCACCACTAAATCTCGGCTTATAATGTACCAGGTCTGTCTCTGCTCTGCCGGGTAGTGATTTACCCCATCAATCAATCTCTCCATGGCCGTGCGCACAACATAGCCCATCTTGTTAATCTTCCTCCTCTTACATCTCACCTCATCTTCTAAGTCCTTAGCCCGATCATTAGCTTCTTCCCACTTCTCTTCGAAATGGATCCTATCCATCACCTCAATCTCTAACTGAGTACAGAGAGCTTCCTTCTCTGTCCTCTCGCTTAAGTCTCTCTGCTCCATCTCTTCTAGCTTCCCTGCCAACTCTACATTTCTATCCACCGACCTGTGAAACAAAGTTCCCATTTGGATCCCTGCCTCCTTGCGGTGAGCAATCTCAACCTCCATCTCTTGCATCACTAACATTCTCTGATGGTCCTCGTCCCTCAGTTTTTGGAACTCGGACTCCCTTTCTCTAGCCTCAGCCTCTAACTCCTCAACTCTGCATCCTATCTCCAAAATCTTCTCCTCATACTCCCCCAGCATCCGATCCTCGAAAGTAGTCTCGTCAGAGTCCTCCATGGGCTCATCCCCCATAGGCTCCTCCTCTGGATCAGACTCTTCGGGAAATGACTCTATCTCCTCCTCCACATCATCATCATCATCGATAGAGGCCAATGCCGATATAGGCTCCGCTATCAATGGTGCCTCATATACCACGTGTATGTCACGTGGCTCCTCCTCTACTACTCGACTAGGTCCTCCCATGTCAGTTATCCTACAACCACCAACATAAGACAAAAGAAACAACAACTTTATTAGAATGTTAAATAAACATAAGTTCATTGTATATAATGAAGTTATATTCCATAACACACTAAGTCTCTCTCTATGAAAACTCTACATGAGTTTCATCCCTCTATATCTTCTAAGTTTTCCTAAGTTATAATATAAGGACTCTCGCTCCTAAGGTTTATAACTACAGCTCTGATACTAACCTATGACGCCCCCAAATTCAGACACTCATATCTCGAATTTGGTTCTTCACGTGCTAATTCTAATAAAGATCAAAATCTCACGCAACGAAAATTATAGAATAAATTACATTGTTATAATATAATTATTCTCGTCCCAAGGTCTCACAATCGTTACTAATACAATGCAACTTATATTAAACATAGCTTAATATAACATAGTAAATAAGTTCTTCTACAACAGAATAATATTACATTCCTAGTAGTATGTAACTAACAAGTCCAAAGCCTTCTCTTTACCCTTGTCCTTACCAGAGGGTTCACCACGTTTTGCCTTAACTGAAAGTTTTAAGGAAAGCAAGGATGAGCAACAATTTTACCCAGCAAGTAATAATGCAATAAGGAACATCATATATAGAGTTCAATCTTCAAGGGTATGACAGTGAATAATAATTCAGGAATTATCAACGATTCTCAATAAAGGTTGCTACAACTAAAAGATATCAATAAGATTTAACGCTTTAATCAATTTAAGATTTCAAGTAATGAATACTTAGCAATCACTAAGGACTATGAACTTCTACTAGAATTATCAGTAATAAATTGATAATCCATCAAAAACGAGTACAACAGGTGATCAGCCTAAAGTACCCTATGTCATGCATAACATTTAATCATTCTCATGTGTGCACGTCGGTTCCCTAACAAATATATAATTCCCCTACCAAGAGGGTTGTTCATCTCAGTTATAAGAGTCCACACCAAGTTAATTTGGTCTGGATAGCTTTTGATCATATACCGATAGTCTAGCCGAATCAATGGCTTAAACAACTTTCTTTTAAAATATACACATGAGCAATTATCATCTGAAATCAAGGTTCGAAAACTGTAAACAATTTCATTTCTAAACTACAAAGTACTAAGTCACAAGATATGAATTATACTTTCAAGGATTTACTTGTAAGAGCAATAATTGCACAAGCTTGAATGATATATGGTTAGGAACTTACGTCCACGAGATAAAGTTTAGATACTTGCACAACATTCAAAATTGTGTAAGTTAGAAAACTTGCTCAATATAAAATAGAGTTCGGATACTTGCCTTACGCATAGTTTACCAAAGTAAAGCTTAATACCACTCCAATGAATTATAATATCTTATTCATGTATAATCACATTAGTTATACAAGTTTAACATGTACACCTATTATCTTAATTTGCTATGATACACAAGTGTAATTTATCGATACTATAAACATATATTGCTAGTCTTCTCTTAGTTATATGACCTCATATGTATGTCATCACATAGTACGAAAATTAGTTTCTCATACACAATGACATTTAAAGAGCATAGTTTGCCATTATATTTTGACTTAAGGTTGTAAACACTTATTCAACATCGAATTCTTTCATTAACATGCTTATTGACACATGAATACTACACTGGTCATGTATTACAAATTAAGGTAATAATATAGGTATGCAAACACCTTCAAACTAATAGCAGAAAACTGATCTCACTGCTGGGTGGTGCGGCTGCGCTGCTCCTGTTGCAAACCAAGACATGGATGCTCCTGCAGAAAGCTAGTGTACACCCGACTTGCACATATATGAATAATCATGCAAAACACACATGTTAGTATGTGGATAACTAAGTTTGACCCTACATCATAACATTAACATAGGTCATTATCCATTTTCATTTAATCAAGACTTTAAGTGTTTAATTAACAAATTCTCTTACCTTTAGCCGTTGTACACATGCTACGTGGTCAATATATCTCAACTATACATGCTAACATTAGATTAGTCATGTATTTCAAGTCATGAAATTTGACATCATTTAGACTTGTCATTTCCTATGCTTAACTATTTACAATGCATATGACTAGCTAGGTATTCATGTTAATCATGTCTATATGCATGACACACCTAACTAGAATACTTGTAACGTAGTTAATGACAAAACTAGTTTTCAAAGTTTCTTTTGAAAATCTCATGTTAAGTCACCAAGCATGCAAAGTCACTTCAATTACTATACATCATGCTCTCATATATACATATTAGACCATATAAGCATGCTCATAAGTTCCTAAATAGTTAATCAAGTTTGTATTTAAAACTTTAAGTGTCCCTTAGTAAAACTTATTCAAGTATGCAAGATAAGTCCACATAGTCTAAATCATGCTTTCATGCTTAAAGATATATGAAATCAGATTATGATAACATGTTTTCGAGTTCAAAACTTAGTGTACAGATAGTTCATTTACACATAGCTATTATGGTCTTTTACTTGGAATTTTTTCTTTAACTCATGCTTGAATAGTCTATGCCATCCCAAAAAATATAAACTAACATATTGATTCACATGTCAAGGCATATCAGAACTTCCACCGCTGTTTCCCTTATTCCCTCCTGATCCTGCCCCTGCAGACCACTTCTTGGGACAGTCCCTTGCCAGATGGTCCTTTGAGCCGCAAGTGAAGTAAGCACCCTTCTTTGGGTTAGGACAATTAGGTGCTATATGGCCTTCTTGACCATAATTGTAGCACACCCGTTTTCTTTCATACAAACTCCTAGGTGAGTTTTTTCGCAAGTCGTGCAAGCTTCGATTCTCTTCTTCTGACTTCCTTGCTGATTTCCAGTTGATGAGTTGTCAGTCCACCTCCTCTTCTGATTGTTACTTCCTCCCGTGTTACTGCCACTAGCTTTGTTATTTCCTTCACTTTCACTCTTCTTTTTATGATCTTGGTTACCGTATCACTTCCACCTTCGGCAAGTATGGCCTTCTCCAGCACCCCAACAAAAGCGTTCAATTGAAACATGGACACTTTGCTATACAACCAGGGCTTCAGTCTCTGTTCGAATTGCCTAGCTTTTCTCTCGTCAGTATGCACTTGATACGTGGCAAACCTAGCCAACTCGTTGAATTTAACCGCTTAGTCTGGTATGGACATATTCCCCTGTTTCAACTCTAGAAACTGGACCTCCATTTGGTTCTGCGAGCTAGTCAGAAAATACATCTCAAAAAACATCTCCTCGAACCTCTCCCAGGTAATCACACCTTCACCTCCCCAGACCTTATTTACTTGCCACTAATAACTGGCTTCGGATTTCAGCATGAACGTCGTGTAGGCAGTTTTCTGGTCCTCTCTAACTCTGGCGATATCAAAAACTTTTTCCATCTCTATAACCCAAGTTGGAGCCTCTATCGGGTTCATGGAGCCTTTAAACTCTGGCGGTCCCACCACCTTGAAGTCCTTAAATGTAGTATTTGGTGGAGCTTGTGGTTGATTGTTAATCGCTCCTGTCAGTAAATTTACCAGCTGCTGAATGAGTTTAGCATTGGCGTCATTATTGTCGTTATTCGTTGACCCTTCCAGGGCTGGTCGACGATTTGGTCGTCTTCTTGGCGACATTTTTCTGTTAAGAAATATGCTTATTAGATCTTTATTAAATTCTCTAAATATTTAAGGCTTGACTCAAACATTTTAACATAATCACTTAACACATTTTCTCAAATAACTCTGATATATTTATTTAATCAAAAGTTTTTAACAAAATACGATAGCATCACTGCTATTTACATCAACTATCTCGAGATAAAGAATCTACAGGATTTAAAACATCAAAATATTCCTCTGTTTATAAACACATCGAAATTTATATTATTAACTACCAGATAGGTTTTCACATAATTAAACTATTCTTATCACTGTATGCTAAGGCGTTGAATAACTTTGCTACACTCTTCTTCCATAATGTGGGACATCGTCTTGCGATCTAGCATGTACGACAGTAATCTTTCGAACTGAATTGGGTATCTCATAACCCGATCCTGGGCCTCATCAATTGTATTTTGAAGCGTAGAGTGCGTCTCCTCAAGCTTAGCCTTCTTCGCAAGGTAGTTCTCTTCTACAGGATCTGCACGTCGTGATTCCCTTACCCAGGCCTCCTCTGCTTTGACCAGCCTTGCTGAGTTCTCTTTCAGTTTATTCTTCAATTCCTCTATTTCCTCTGACTTCTGCTCAGTTTGACCCTTCTCGTGACCCAAATCCCACTCTACGTTTCCCAGACGTGTGTGAAGAGCCTCAACCTCTCCATCCTTCTGCTCGATGGTAAGCTGTTGAATAACTGTCCATTCCCTCAGCTCCTGAATAGTATCTCGTAACTCTATGTTACGATCATATAGCTCGTCGTACATCTCGGCACTAATAGAGTTCGGTGGGAACTCATCTTCCTCCTCTTCTTCCTCAAGGTACTCCTCTGGATCAGACTCAGGCTCATGCTCCTGACCAACAACAGTGATCAACCGAGATGGCTCTCTCTGTACCAACTGCTCTCGGACGACATGAATGCCCCAGGGATCCTCATCTCTAGGTACTCGGGGTTCCTCCTGCCCAGCTCGACTAGATCCTCCAACATCCGACATCCTAATAACACAGTTTTTAAGTTTTAGTTACTAATCGATGCCCGCGAGCACATAAGTTTATCACATAAGCACAAAAAGTCTTTTATTATCTTTAATTAATTAAGGAATTCATTTCATAAAACTCAATAAGAGTTTACCACCACTATGTTCTCGATCCCCTATAAGGCTACTGTGACGCCCCCAAATCCGAGTTCTCAAAACCCAGGTTTGATGCTCACAATCTATTATCATCATAAGTGTGACGCCCCCAAAATTAGGTATACATCACCCATCTTGAGTCGCTAGATACATGGTACAGAATTCAAATACAACTGTCGTGTACAATACAACAGAACATAAGCTATGAGTTTGAATACAAATATTGCCTTCTAGAGAGTATCCATACTCAAAAGGAGTCCTCATTACAATTATTATCACACTATTACATAGAATAATGAGGACTACTAATGCTATCATCTAGGACCATCACTCTGTTCCCCGACTAGTCCCAACTACGTTCTCATTTCCTAAAGAGAACAGTGAAAGAAAGGGTGAGCTCAACTAGCCCAGTAAGAAATATTATGACTAAGATAATGCATAATAAATTATCATTAGTCTTCAACATTGTGTAACTGATAAAATACAATAGACATCAAGTTTAACTGCAGCGAAACCAACAATCCATTAAAAGAGTCAAGTAGAGAATAAAATGTACAATCTTTTATGATTTAAAAGGTTTTTCATTACTTTTATCGCTGGGACTCATCTTAATAAATAATCCACATCATCGAATCACCCCTGCACTACGGCCAAGGATATTCTTTAGTATCACGACCACGAATTATCCATGCACTACGACTAAAGATAATCATGTTTTCATCAACGGTCCTGATCATGCCATAAAGCAATTCATCTCTGCACTACGGCCAAAGAGAATTCGTAGCCATAATCATACCAAAAACTGTCCATCAATGCACTACAGCCAATGAGGACTTTTTCCACATCATTTGTAATATTACGGGCATGATTACACTGATTAATCTCTGGTCATAATCATACCAAGTCCATCTATGCACTACATGCCATAGATGACTTTCAACAAAATATAAACATGAGAATGATGACAATTATATAAGAATTTAATAAAACAAGTTCAAGAATTAATTTATCCAGGAACTGATAACGTCCAAATTGTCAACATGATACTGCTTTGTAGAGTAAAATTCAAGAATGCTCAAAAGAATATTTACATGAAAAGATACTGGATGAAGCGCAAATATCAAGGATATTTCACTAATTTTATGGAGTATAGAAGTCAAAGTTTTAACCAACTGAGTATAATAAAGAATGGAATAACAAAAAAAATCACCATGCATGCGATAGACCGCACAGACAGGTTATTCCAACAGAATAATAAATAATGGAACCAGGTCCGGCGTAAAACGCACAGACAGGATATTCCAATAGAATAATAATAAAGACAGAACCTGGTCCGGTGTAAAACACACAGACATGATGTTCCAATAGAATAATAATAAAGACGGAACCAGGTCCGGTGTAAAATGCACAGACAGGATGTTCTAACAGAATAATAATAAAGACGAAACTAGGTCCGGTGTAAAACACACAGACATGATGTTCCAACAGAATAATAGAAGAATGTCACCAAGTATAGGGTAGACCGCGTATACAAGTTATTCCAACAGAATAATAAATAATGGAATAACAGAAGTTCTCTTCATGAATATAAAAGAAATAATACCCCTTACGGGTACAACAAATAATATCCCTTACCTTAGAAAGAAGAGTACTGAATATAGAAGTAGTGAAGTAGCAGAACACTTTTCTTCTTTCTATCTATAGTTTCTCTCTCTAGAGTTTCAGTGAATTCGTAAGAAATAATGAAGAAATGAGCTTCTATTTACAGAAAAATGGACTGCATAGTAACTAACTCATGAAAGGTCCAGATTAATTTACTTTAATCTGACGGTCCATATTTAAAACAAAATCTTTTAAATAAAATATAATATATTCTATTTATAATCTAATAAAACGAATAACTTTATAAAAGATTTTACTATGCAAATACTATGCAGGCACTATGCAAAAACTATGCATAATAAAATATAATATATTCTAATTATTGTCTAATAAAAGAGATAACTTTATAAAAGTATTCTATTTTATTTAAAAAGATTTTACTATTAGCCTAATAAAACGAATAACTTTATAAAAGTATTCTGTTTTATATAAAAAGCTTTTCTGTTTTATTACATTAATAATACTAATAAAACAAAACTGAGTGACTTATCACGTAAGCATTAATAACCAATACCGCGTGCTACTATACAACCACACGTATTACTGTACTTTTAACACCGGGTGTTTCAACAGTTAACGGTAAAACTTCCGCCGTTATTTTCATAAAATATTTTTGTCATTTTCTCAATCTGACAATAATTCCGTTGCGGGGTCCACCAATGATTATGCCGTCATATGGATATTCCCCGACAAAAAGAATATTCCCCGACCAAACGAATATTATATAACTTACATACTTTGCAAAATTTATAAATACCACCCATAACTATAACATTATATCAAATTCACACCATAAAAAAAATTTATTTTGAGAAAATTAAATCTTATTCGTAAAATTTGGGATTTTACAATCTCCCCTCCTTATGAAATTTTGCCCTCGAAATTTACGTACGTACCTAGTATGCTGAACAGGTGAGGATTCCTTGACTTCATTTCAGATTCTAACTCTTGAGGTATAACCTTTGAGTGTTGAATACGATTCTTCTTATCCAAGATCTTAACACGTATCTCCTTAAACGTTAAATCATCCGCTATCTCATTCGGTTCTAAATTAATAATGTGGTTCGTGTCGTCCACATATTTACGTAACATCGATATGTTAAAAACGTTATGAACATACGACATACTTGGCGGTAAAACGAGTCTATAAGCCATCGTTCCTACTCAATCGAGGATTTCAAATGGGCCAATTAAATCGAGGGTTAAGATTTTCTCTCTTCAGCAACTCTTGCTTTTAAAATAACGCCCTCTTGAACCTTCTTCTTAGTATTCATCAGCTCTGGGTCCGTAGCTTGCACGGCTATAACTTTATCGATTAAAGTCGATTCTACTCATATATTTGTTATTTTCATATGGGTCCCTAGAGTCTTTAACTCTGTCTTCATCATTTGTAAGTTATACGAAATGAGTCTTTGTGTTAATAACATCGCACTCGTAAACGAATACGATCTTCTACTCAACACGTCAGGTACCACGTTCGCTCTTCCACGATGATATTGAATGGTATGATCGTAATCTTCAACAACTCGAGCCAACGTCTTTGGCGCATATTACGCTCGTTTTAGTTGAAGAAATATTTGAGGGTTTAAGAAATGGGTTTTGTACTGGGGTCAATACAAAATTCGATTTCACGCTCTAGGGTAGACCAGAAAGTCTTCAAGAATACGTTAAGAAATTTATTAACAATAGAAATATAATTCAAAACTGTGACTCTCATCCAAGACTTGGATAACACGTCACATTGATACCTATCAACTTGTCATCGTCATTCACAACGTCTCCTATGGAAAGTCTGGCTTCGGTGCATTCCACACAAGGAAGTTAACAACGAAAGGATCGGGGCTCTTTACGTATGGCTTGATATGACAATGATTGACTTTAGTGGTTTGGTTACTTTGAATTCACATAATAGGTTGGTTAGGAGTATGAAAGCTAACAACCTTACAAAAAGCATGATGAGTAGTTAACCAATTATTTCCAAAAATCACATCAAAGGCAAGTTTTTTCAAAGAGATAAGATCAACAGGTAACGTGAAAGTGTTGATTTGAACAAGATTTATAAATAGTGGAGGTAACGAAGATTTCTCCCAACTGAGTTTAAATAGATATATCAAAGTCTAACTTCTCTGGAGTTAACTTCAAATATTGAACACAACTAGGTAAAATAAAAGAGTAAGTAGAACCGGTATCTAACACGGTATAGACTTCGCAAGAGTTTATGACTAACATACGTGTGATAATTTTATTCAGGTTCCTCGTCACGAAAAAAAAAGCTCTCTCTTAAACTACCGGCTTTGGCTTGTCTGGGACATGCTTTGACATCACTATCCCAGCTGGACTTGACTTCACCATATGACAAAATCGAGCTAGGTGACCTTCTCTTCCGTAATTAAAACACGCTTTGGATTGCTGCGTACAGTTTGGATGGATGTGTCCCTCCTGTCCGCATTTGAAACATACGATCGGTGGTCGTTCTTCTTCCTTTGAAACAGGTGCTGGAACCGACGTCTTCACGTCATTGTTGAACCTTCTCTTCTTGAAATGTCCATTCTTATTGTTTTGGCCATGATTACCACTGAAGTGTTTACCATTTCTGGCATGTTGATTCCCTCCATGCTTATTGTTACCTCTTTGATGACTGTTATCACCGGTATTATCATTTTGTCGGCTACTCTCTTTTGGTTGGGTTGAGTCGTTATCGCTCTCCAATAACTGAGCCCTATTAACAACATCTGAATACAAACATAGTTTATGAGAGATAAGATATTGACGTATCTCAGGTTTTAAACCTCTTAGAAACATTCGCGTCATTCTTTTCTCATTATCAACCAAATGGGACACAAATCGGGACAACTCGGCAAACTTGGCTTCATACTGCAACACGGTCATGTTGTTTTGCTCTAACTTGATAAATTCCACCTCCTTCATGTGACGAATGCTTTCGGGAAAGTACTTGTCATTGAACAGCTCCTGGAACTTCTCCCAAGACATCTTGAGTGCGTCAGGCTGGGTATGTTTTACAGATTCCCACCAGTAATCTACCTCTTCACGCAACATAAAGGTGGCAAAGGGAACCTTTTGCTCCTCTGAGCATCCCAGGACATCAAATATCTTGGTGATCTACTTTAACCATGTCTCTGCCTTAAGTGGTTCTGGCTTTCCCAAAAACTCTGGTGGTCCCAGCTCCTTGAACTGCTTAGCGGTGACCAACCGTGGGTTGCCATTATTTTTACCTGCATTATGAACAAGAGTCGCCTTCGCCTGATGTTACAAGAATTCAAAAAAACTCCTAAATGTATTGTCGTTCGTCAATTGATTAGTGTTGTTGTTTACACGAGGATTATCGCCATCCTGTTGCACATTGTCCTGATTATTGATATGTGGAGACTCAACGGTCTCCTGTGCTCCATTGCTTATCTCAACATTTTCAGATGCCATTTTCAAATACTGCCACAAAATAAGGGTTAATTAACTTATCACATATTTTCTCTATACTCTGACCGACCAATTAAATAACAAGTAAACTTACGTAGGTCATATTAGCGAAGGAATTCTCCGTTTCTCCCCTCCTAGTTCTTATCTCACATCTCAGCCAGGGATCATATCCCTAAGCTTTGATACCAACTCTGACGCCCCCAAAATTAGGTATACATCACCCATCTTGAGCCGCCAGATACATGGTACAGAATTCAAATACAACTTAATAATACAACTATCGTGTACAATATGACAGAACATAAACTTTGAGTTTGAATACAAATATTACCTTCTAGAGAGTATCCATACTCAAAAGGAGTCTTCATTACAATTATTATCACACTATTACATAGAATAGTGAGGACTACTAATGCTATCATGTAGGACCATCACTCTGTTTCCCGACTAGTCCCAGCTACGTTCTCATTTCCTGAAGAGAACAGTGAAAGAAAAGGTGAGCTCAACTAGCTCAGTAAGAAATATTATGACTAAGTTAATGCAGAATAAATTATCATTAGTCTTCAACAATGTGTAACTGATAAAATACAATAGACATCAAGTTTAGCTGCAGCGGAACCAACAATCCATTAAAAGAGTCAAGTAGAGAATAAAATCAACTATCTTTTATGATTTAAAAGGTTTTTCATGACTTTTATCGCTGGGACTCATCTTAATAAATAATCCACATCATCGAATCACCCCTGCACTACGGCCAAGGATATTCTTTAGTATCACGACCACGAATTATCCATGCACTACGGCTAAAGATAATCATGTTTTCATCAACGGTCCTGGTCATGCCATAAAGCAATTCATCTCTGCACTACGGCCAAAGAGAATCCATAGCCATAATCATACCAAAAATTGTCCATCAATGCACTACGGCCAATGAGGACTTTTTTCACATCATTTGTAATATTACGGTCACGATTACACCAGTTAATCCCTAGTCATAATCATACAAAGTCCATCTATGCACTACAGGCCATAGATGACTTTCAACAAAATATAAACATGAGGATGATGGCAATGATATAAGAATTCAATAAAACAAGTTCAAGAATTAATTTATCTAGGAACTGATAACGTCCAAATTGTCAACATGATACTGCTTTGAAGAGTAAAATTCAAGAATGCTCAGAAGAATATTTACATGAAATGATACTGGATGAAGCGCAAATATCAAGGATATTCCACTAATTTCATGGAGTATAGAAGTCAAAATTTTAACCAACTGAGTATAATAAAAAATGGAATAACAAAAGAAATCACCATGCATGCGATAGACCGCACAGACAGGTTATTCCAACAGAATAATAAATAATGGAACCAGGTCCGGCATAAAATGCACAGACAGGATATTCCAACAGAATAATAATAAAGACGGAACCAGGTCCGGTGTAAAACACACATACAGGATGTTCTAACAGAATAATAATAAAGACGGAATCAGGTCCGGTGTAAAACACACAGACAAGATGTTCCAACAGAATAATAGAAGAATGTCACCAAGTATAGGGTAGACCGCGTATACAGGTTATTCCAACAGAATAATAAATAATGGAATAACAAAAGTTCTCTTCATGAATACAAAAGAAATAATACCCCTTACGGGTACAACAAATAATATCCCTTACCTTAGAAAGAAGAGTACTGGATATAGAAGTAGTGAAGTAGCAGAACGCTTTTCTTCTTTCTATCTATAGTTTCTCTCTCTAGAGTTTCAGTGAATTCGTAAGAAATAATGAAGGAATGAGCTTCTATTTATAGAAAAATGGACTGCATAGTAACTAACTCATGAACGGTCCAGATTGATTTACTTTAATCTGACGGTCCATATTTAAAGCAAAATCTTTTAAATAAAATATAATAAATTTTATTTATAATCTAATAAAACGAATAACTTTATAAAAGATTTTACTATGCAAACACTATGCAGGCACTATGCAAATACTATGCATAATAAAATATAATATATTCTAATTATTGTCTAATAAAACAGATAACCTTATAAAAGTATTCTATTTTATTTAAAAAGATTTTACTATTAGCCTAATAAAACAAATAACTTTATAAAAGTATTCTGTTTTATATAAAAAGCTTTTCTGTTTTATTACATTAATAATACTAATAAAACAAAACTGAGTGACTTATCACGTAAGCATTAATAACCAATACCGTGTGCTATTATGCAACCACACGTATTACTGTACTTTTAACACCGGGTGTTTCAACAGTTAACGGTAAAACTTCCGCCATTATTTTTATAAAATATTTTTGTCGTTTTCTCAATCCGACAATAATTCTGTTGTGGGGTCCACCAATGATTATGCCGTCGTACGAATATTCTCCGACAAAAAGAATATTCCCCGACCAAACGAATATTATATAACAACTTGCATACTTTACAAAATTTATAAATACCACCCACAAATATAATATTATATCAAATCCACACCATAAAAAAAATTTTATTTTGAGAAAATTAAATCTTGTTCGTAAAATTTGGGGTTTTACAATAAGCATTCTATAAACTATTACAGAATAATAAACATACATTGTTCATTATAATAAAGTCTTCCAACATTCTCCCAAGGTCTATTAACCTTAACTTATACATACCTTAATTAAGTTACCCTTAGTAACACACAAAGTTTATATTACCAATGTACATAAAATAATATAATACATAAACATTCTCCTTATCTATTCCTGCACTTTTCCTTTGCCTTTGTCCCTCTTGGACGTATCTGGCATGGCTGAAATAAATGTCATGATATAGCAAGGGTAAGCAACAAATTTGCTTAGCAAGTTTAAGTATGAAGAAGTAATATCATGATTAGCAAGAAATTTATTGTTCAATGTTCAACAATAGAAATTAATTGTGAAAGAACATGAATTAAGTCTTGATAACTGAATATTCAAATAGTTGAATAACAGATGCTGAGTGGTCATAGTGACCATGAACATATGCTATGGTTGTCAATATTTAAACTGGTCCTTTTAATAAGTTTTGGTAATCAAGGGGATCATCCTTTCATACCCGGTGTATTATGCATAAACAATTAATGTACGAGCAATAATTATTTTTCAATAATGATTTAATCAAATTGTTCTTTTCTCAGTCTTGAGTCCTTACCAAGTCAATTGGTGAAGAACAACTTTTAACAACATATTTGATTTAATAAATTTAAACATACTTGATCTAACTGATACAATGAGCATAGATCCATATCTTAAACAGTTCATAAATAAAAGAACTGTAACTAATTCATAGTTTAATAATAATAGAACAGAAATTTAATTGCACCGAGTGCGAGTATCAATAATCAATATAGATGTGAATAATTAACAATAATTATTCACTAACATGTTTTGAAATTAATAACTCAAGTTTGAGTTAGAGAACTTGCCTCGACTGCGATCTACTGCTACACAAATTAATTTAATTTAATCTCTTTATTGTAAAGACCTATCATTGTTAAGATTGATCTTAAAATCAGCATATCATACTTTATATCACAATACAATTACTCTATCAGCAATATAGTTAACACTTAAACCACATAATCAATTACCTGAAAATATCTTTATTATTATCATTCTTTGATAATATTTTAATTACTTTTTTTTTCATATACCTTATGATTTAACACTTAATCTTTCCTTTTATTAGCTCTTCCTTATAATCTAGTAAGCTGAATACTAACATCATAGTCTAGATTATACAAACATCCAATCCAGCCACCTAGATTGGCTAATCCAACAAACTGGATTCAACAAACTTCCAATCCAGCAAGCCTGTTTTCTAAATCCTTCAATCCAGCAAGCCCGTATTTCAAATCCTTCAATCCAGCAAGCCTGGATTCTAAATCCTTCAATCCAGCATGCCTGGATTCTAAATCCTTCAATCCAGAAAATTGGATTCTAAATCCTTCAATCCAGCAAACTAGATTAAACTATTTTTCAATCTAGCTAGCTGGATTCCATATCTCCTTTAACGAAAATACCAAATCAACATATTATTTTTCTATCTTTTGGCTATACATATATACATGTATTTCAACAAAAAGTATTTTTTCGTAATTTTTTAATTTCTTTTAGTATTTTTCAAAAATCATTTTTAGTGCTTGACTTAAGAAATTAGCCCCATCATGCTCAACTCCAGAAATTCCCATCTCTTGGCATAACCTTCAACATGTTAACGTGACCCTCTAGTTTAAATTTCGTGGCCATCAGAGTTATAGAACTCCAGTTATAGCAATTTTTGTCCGAAAAACCCAAATATTGAAATAGTCATAACATGGTCATTTTAAGTCAGAATGAGCTCATTTTTGGACAGGAGCTACTTTATGTCATATATTTTTATGTCCCAAAAGGCCAAAATTTTTGTCAAAATTTAAGTGGCCGAAACTTCCCTTGCAAAATCTTGAGTAGTTTGTTTTTGGAATTTTTCTCTTTTACCTACTTTGTTAAAATCAGTCCATACGGAAATCTACAACTCCTTTTTTAGTGATTCCACTTGGGTTTGAAAGATAAATCATCATATTATCATCCCCAAGTTTTTTAGAATTTTTAAATATTAAAAAAATGATGAAACTGCCCCTAGCATTGACTGTCTAAAAATAGTTTGTTTTTCTTTCTAAAGACAAAACTGTTTTTCCTAAAACAGTCACTACTACTTGTGTACTCAACATTTTTGGGTGCTACCACTTGGATTTAGTAATTAACTTATATATCTAGCACCCGTTTTTGACGGATCACAAAAAGTAGGTGTAGATCAAAAATGGTAGTCGGTCAAGGAAGTGAAAAAAACTATAGTTTTTTAACAAAACAAAACTAGTTTCTTTTCTATCCTTTTGATTTACTTTCTAACACTCAAATATATTAGAAACACACATGAAATCATATAAAACATGTAGATAGAGGGTTTTAGATCTCAAGATCATAAACTTTAAATAATCAAAATCAAACAAAATAAAAAGGTTTAAGCTGGATTAAGTTTTCACCTTGATTTGCTTGCTACTCTCCTTACTTTACCAAAGTATGTAATGAATTTAGGATGCATAAGCTCCACACTCCTCTCCTTCTCCTTCTTCCTCCCACCGAATCCTCTCTCTCCCTCTCTCTTTCCTTTTCTATTTCCTTTTTGTTTAGCTAACTAGTAATAAGATGAAATAGAATATGGTTTAAGTGTTGGAAAAAAATCTATAGATAGAGTTGGTATATCTATACATTATCTCCTAGCATATCTCCTCTCTCTCTCTCTCTTAATTATAACTATATTACCTACAAGACTATCCAAATGTTGTGGCTCCATAATACAATTGACAGCTAGCCCATCTTGTACTTATCTTTGGAAAATTGGGAGCATGAAATGATTATATTTATCCCCCCTTCATCTCCTTATCTTGGCTGTCCATGTGGCCTTATTATCCATAAAAATTGATTTTGTTTAAATTCTTATTTAGCATACCAAATGTGCAATATGCCCCACCTTAATTGGGCTTAAAGTTGGGCCACCAATTTCATCTTTTGGGCTTGCAATTAAATGTTTAATGGGCTTGCACTTTTATTATCTTGCTTACTTACAAAATTGAACTCGGACTTCCCCATAACTTCAATTGGGCCATTATTATATTTATCTTATACATGATCTCTTGGGCTAATTTAATAAACTAATTGCCCTTGAATTAATTTTATATACAAGTTCCACACTAAAATATAATTGGGCTTGTTTAATTACTTATTTTTTCTTTCATTATTATCTCTTGAGCTTATGCTTATTATTATTAATATTTCCACATTATTATTCATTAATAATATTAATTCACTCACATAACCCAATTAGACTTGTCTTATTCAAGTTTATTGAGTATTTAATTAGGGTTTAACACCTTAAATCTATTTTTTAGATTATTAAAATACTTAGGTTAGTTCACTAACTTATTTAACTTATTAGTGAGACTTCCTTTAAATATTCTAGCATATTATTCATATAATCACTTAATCATCCAAAATCTATTACTGATTATTTAATATATTTATTTATAATGTACCACAGAAATTCTTGGTTATTACATTCTCCCCTCCTTATAAGAATTCCGTCCCCAGAATTTCATTAAGGTTACTAAAAAAGATTCAGATAATTCTTCTTCATCTTTTTTTCAAGCTCCCACGTAGCTTCTTCAGCATTGTGATTTCTCCATAGGACTTTGACAGAATGTATAACCTTATTTCTCAATTTCTGCTCTTTCTTATCCAAAATTTCTATAGGAACCTCCTCGTACGATAAGTCCTTCTCGACTTGAATCGGCTCGTAGGATATCACATGCTTGTAGTCCGACTTGTACGGACACAACACTGACACATGAAACACATTGTGAATATGTTTTAGTTCAGGAGGTAGAGCTACTTCGTACGCCACTTCCCCTATCTTTTTTAGTATTTCGAATAGTCCAATAAACCTTGGACTCAGTTTACCTTTCTTCCCGAATCTTATCTTCCCCTTCCAAGGAGATACCTTCAAAAATGCGTAGCTTCCCACTTCGAAATCACTTTTCTTGCGATGAATACTTGCGTACTTCTTTTGTCGATCCTGAGCTACTACCAGTCGAGCTCTTATCACTTTGATGATCTCCACAGTCTACTGCACCAATTCTGGCCCCAATAATCTTCTTTCACCTACCTCGTCCCAACATAAGGGCGTTCTGCACTTTCTCCCATATAGGGCTTCATACGGCGGCATACCAATGCTTGCATGATAACTATTATTATATGCAAACTCTACCAGTGGAAGATGATCTTCCCAGCTTCCTTTGAAATCCATCACATAGGCTCTGAGCATGTCTTCTAATGTTTGAATCGTTCTCTCGCTTTGCCCATCTGTCTGTGGATGATACGCAGTACTCAACCTTAATTGTGTCCCCATTCTTTCTTGAAGACTCTTCCAAAAGTTTGACGTGAAGCGCGGATCTCTATCAGACACGATTGATACTGGCACTCTGTGTCTCGAAATTTTCTCCTAGATATATAACTTGGCTAACTGATCCAAAGTATACCTGATCTTGATCGGCAAAAAGTTTGCTGACTTTGTAAGACGGTCAACAATTACCCATATAACGTTATAACCCTTCTGTGTCACTGGAAGTCCTACCATAAAATCCATCGTGACGTGCTCCCACTTCCATTCTAAAATCTCCAACGGCTGTAATAGTTCACTTGGTCGTTGATGCTCTGCCTTGACTCTTTGACAAGTTAAACAGTGGCTGATGCATTCTGCAACCTCTCTCTTCATGTTTGGCCACCAATAATGTTGACGCAAATCTTGATACATCTTCGTGCTTCCTGGGTGTATCAAATAGCTCGTATTGTGCGCTTCTTGTAGAATCTCTTCTCTTAACTCTAGTACACAGGTACCCAAATTCTTCCTTCAAATCTCAACAATCCAGTGTTGTCGATCTTATACTTCAGCTCTTCGCCTTCAGACAACCGCTTCTTTATTTTACCGCATTCTTCATCATTTTCTTGTGAATCTTTTACCTTATCCAATAAAGTCGGACTTGCTTCCATTTCTATTACTTTATCCGAATCCTTCAGATTTTTCACCTCCAACTCCATTTTCTCCATTTCTCTTACTAATTCTTCCTAGTTTGTCAATACAAATAACTTTTCTCTGCTTTTCCTGCTTAAAGCATCTGCTACTACATTGGCCTTCCCAATATGATATAGAATATCATAATCATAGTCCTTGATTAATTCTAACCATATCCTCTTTCTCATGTTTAACTCTTTTTGTGTAAAGATGTACTTCAGACTCTTGTGATCTGTGTATATCTCACACTTTTCTCCGTAGAGATAATATCTCCAAATCTTAAGGGCAAATACTACCATAGCCAATTCAAGGTCATGGGTAGGGTATCCCTTCTCATAGTCTTTTAACTGTCGTGATGCGTACGCAATGCCTTTACCATTCTGCATTAATACGTAACCTAGTCCTTTGTGTGATACGTCACTATACACTGTAAAACCTCCCGTATTATATGGTAAAGATAACACATGTGCTTCACTTAATCTTTTCTTCAATTCCTGAAAACTCTGTTCACACTTCTCTATCCACACACACTTAACAGTCTTCCTCGTCAGATTAGTTAATGGTGTCGCTATCTTCGAGAAATCCTGAATAAACCTTCTGTAATATCCTTCCAATCCCAAGAAACTTCTAATTTCTATCGGTGTCTTCGGTTGTCACCAATTTTTCACCACTTCTACTTTAGCTGGATCAACAGAAATTTCCTCGTTATCGATAACATGGCCCAAAAATTGAACTCTCTTCAATCAGAACTCACACTTTGAATATTTTGCATATAGCTTCTCCCTTCTCAACATTTCCAACACCATCCGTAGGTGTTCAACATGTTCCTCTTCAGTCTTCGAATACACCAAAATGTCGTCAATGAACACCACCACAAATTTATCCGAATACGGTTTAAATACTCTGTTCATCAAGTCCATAAAAGCTGCTGGCGCATTCGTCAGTCCAAACGACATCACTAAGAACTCATAATGACAGTAACGACTTCTAAATGCTGTCTTTGGTACATTCTCTGTTCTCACCTTCAACTGATGATAACCAGTTCTCAGGTCAATCTTCGAAAAAAATCTTGCTCCCTTAAGTTAATCAAACAGATCTTCTATTCTTGGTAGTGGATACTTGTTCTTGATTGTCACCTTATTCAGTTCTCTATAATCCATACATAATCTCATCGAACCATCTTTCTTCTTTACAAACAACACTGGTGCTCCCCACAGAGATACACTAGGTTGAATGTACTTCTTATCCAATAACTCTTGTAACTGGATCATTAACTCTTTTATTTCTACCGGAGCCATCCTATATGGTGCTTTCGATAACAGTGTTGTCCCCGGTACTAAATCAATCACAAACTCTATTTCTCTGTCTGGAGGAAGTCCCGAAAGTTCTTCTAGAAAGATATCCCTAAACTCATTGACTACAGGTATCTGTCCCATGTCCGAATTCACCATCCGTGTATCCACTACATGAGCCAAATAACCTTCACACCCTTTCCGTAGCATTGTCTTAGCCTGGATCATCGTCAGACAACTCGTTTGTCTTGGCGACTTATTACCATAAAATACAACCTTAGACTTATTCGGTGTCTTAAGGCGTATACTCTTCTTTTGACAGTCTATAACTGCCTCATGGTTAAATAACCAATCCATCCCTAAGATAACATTAAATTCTCCTAAGCGTATCGGAATCAAATTCACGCTTAACTTATGTCCCCTTATTTCCATACCACAGTTGTTATGGATAAACTCTATAGAGATCACTTCTTTGTTTACAACTTCTATATTTATTGGGTTCTTTAACTTTTCACACGGTAAGTTTAATCTTCTAGCAAATTCATCAGACACAAACGAACAGGTAGCTCCTGAATTAAATAATACGTAGGCATTTATATTATTGATCGGAATAATACCTGACACCACCTCCTTTGATGCAACTGCGTCTTGCACAGTCATGTTGAACGTTCGAGCTGTCGGCTTGCTCTGCTGCGTTGGCCCTCCAATAGTTAACTTTGTAGAACTGCTCTTGTTTCCACTTCCTCCATCTGTATTCTTCTTTAATGGATAATCCTTGAATCGATGCCCCGTTCCTCCACAAGAAAAACAACCGCTTTTCTTCGGCTTAGGACAATTTGGTGAAATATGTCCTTCTTGACCACAATTATAACATACATTTTTCCCTTTTATACACTCTTCTGAGTGATTCTTTCCACACTTTGTACACGCTGGCTTCTTCTGCTGAGTATTTCCTTATTGCGTTCCTGATTCATTGCCACTGTTGTTCCACTTGCGTTTCTTGTTGTTACTGCCACCACTGCTGGCACCTTGATTTCCACCTTCTATCTTCTTCTTATTCTTTTCCCTATTGTACTTAGACACCGCTTCATTACCACTTTCTACAATGATAGCCTTTTCCAACAATGTTAAAACCTTATTAATTTGCAAAACTGCCACCTTGCTGTATATCCAAGGCTTCAATCCATTCTCAAATTTGCGCGCCTTTCTTGCCTCTGTGTCCACCTGATGTGGTACAAATCTTATTAGCTCGTTAAATTTGGCTGCGTATTCTGAAACTGTTATGTTTTCTTGCCTCAATTCAAGAAATTTCACTTCCATTCTGGCTTGCATGCTTGGCGAGATAATTCTCGAAGAACAACTCCTTAAACCTTGTCCAAGTTACCACTGCTATTCCGGCTCTTTCCTGGTTTGATTCTCACCAATAATCAGCTTCACCTTTCATTAAATAGGTAGCAAAAACTGTCTTTTGCCCCTCTGCTACTTTAGCAATCACAAATGCTTTTTCCATCTCCTTTACCCAGGTCTGAGCTTCAATAAGGTCTGTGGTTCCCTTAAATTCTGGTGGTCCGACTACTTTAAAGTCTTTAAAATTTGCCAATCCAACATCTGCCCTACCTCTAGCTGCTGGTGCTCGATTTTGCATAGCCTAAGCTAACATATCAACAAAGTTATGCATTGGGTCTACCTGACCTTCTTCATTATTTACAGATCTTTCCTCCCTCTGGTTACGATTTTGGCGTCTTGGCGTCATTATCTGATTAAACAAAACCTTAATTTATTACATCGAGTTTAATTATATGATATATCTTCTAAGTGTTTAAAATATAACATGTAATTTAAACTCTAACAATCATATTATCATAATGTTGTATTAACGAATTCAACCTACTGGATTGACTAATTCAGCTTGCTGAATTAACATATTCATCTTACTGAATTCACATATTCAACTTGCTGAATAACACATTCAGCCTGCTGAATTAACATATTCAGCTTGCTGAATAACACATTCTACTTGCTGAATTAACATATTCAATTTATTGACTTTTCACATAGATAGCTTCTCATTTTAATTCTTAATACTTTTCTATTTGATCAAACAAGTAATTATAATACTGCATTTATATTCATATACCAAAATTTTTTTTAGTGTCGTACATATGCCTGGGATATTTTTATAAATGCTAACTATCCCATTCTTAACATCCAGAGATGGGATCTATCAAAAGACATACTCCCTTACACACCTAATATGGGGATACATCATATTTACAAACTACCTCGCACAGTCTGAGGTTTACATCAAGCATAAAACCCTAATAAACAAAAGGGGTTCTACTGCATCTATATACAATAGAAAGCTATTAAACTATCACTGTGCGTCTGGAGAGGGTGCACCTGCATGCTCCTGCTCTGGTGGAATGAGTCTATCCATGAGTCGACGTCTAACAGATCGACTCGACTCGCCAATCTCAAGGTATGACCTCCTTTCTCCTTCTTGGGGACCAGTATATGCTGTATCTAAAGCCCGTCCCAAGGACTCCATCCTAACTAGTCCAGCCTCCGTCTCAACCTCTAACTGATCCACTCTTCTCGCTGCTCGTACCCAAGCATCCTCAACTCGGATCCTGTCAGCGATCTCTAAGTTAAAACTCAGGTGCAACACCTGATGCTCAATACTCAATACCACAAACTTATTCTTCTCTTGTTATAGTATCTCCCTCAGCTTAGCATTCATGGCAATCATATGCGTAGCCAAGGTCATCTGCTCCTACAACTATATCTTCATCTCAGCAAGCTCTGTAAGATCCTGAATTTTATGAAATGAAAGTATTCAATTTCCTTATAACTATTATTCTATTTAATGGTTAAATTGATAAAGGGTTAAAGTTAAGAGTGACATTTGAAAATTTTGCAAAGTAAGCAAGTTGATATAAAATATTCGTTGTGTCGGAGAATATTTGATTGGTCGGAAAATATTCATTTTAACTGGAAATATTCGTATGACGGCACAATCATTGGTGGACCCTACAACGGAGGTACTGTCGTAGTTAGAAAATGACTGAAATATTTTTAAACTATTGAACTACCCGGTAGTAAAAGTATAGTAATACGCGTGGTTGCATAGTAGCACACGGTATTGATTATTGATGCTTACGTGAGAAGTCACTCAGTTATATTCAAATATTGTTACAGTAATTGCTGCATAGTGTCTCACGTTATTTGATTCAATTATTGTCAATATTTTATATATTATTAAATCAATAATTGAGACGATAAAGTTATTCATATTATTATTTATAGTATTGATGATGTCTAGAAAGTTCTGTCGAGGAGAGGTTTGGTCACCTAATTACGCGTCAACAGGGAGAAATCCTTATCGGAAAGCCCCCTCTTTCCTGGGAATGATCTGGTTGTTAAATATTGTGAGTTATAATATTAATGATGAATAAGTTCGTGTTGATTAAAGATGATATTGATATTTCTATTGTGTTGGGATTATTAGTGTTAGTTGAAATCGACAGTTATTTCGATAATAATTGATGTTTGGAGGTTATATTGACCAATCGGGTAATTAATCGGATAAATTAGCAATTAATTGCTATTAATTCACATGCTTAAAACTATTTATTCACATGTATGTACTATTGATTCACATGTATGCAATATTAGGGGAGTTGGTGCGAGATTGATAATACTTGTATGACTAAATTAAAAATAGAGGTATAAATGAAGGTATTATACCGTAACTATTTTTTTCCACATGTGTGTACTATTGATTCACATGATGTACTATTAGGGGAGGTGGTGCAAGTTTGATAATACTTGCAGGACTAAATTAAAAATGAAAGAAAAGATGAAGGTATTATACTGTAATATTTCGAGCCCCAAAACGTGCAATTATTAAAACTATATTTTCCTATAAATAGAAGCTCATTCTTCTTTCATTCTCACCAATTCACTAACACTCACAAGAGCAATTATAGAGAGAGAATTGAAGCTACAGAGAGAAAGAAGAAGAGAAGTCTGCTACTTCACTATTCCAGTATCCAGTCTTCTTCTGAGGTAAAGGGTATTATTTATTTCATATTCTGAAAAGATATTATCTTTCGTATTCATATGAATATTATTTTCGTTCAATATTCGTAAGGAGTATTATTTCTTTCATATTCATGAAGAGGGTTATTTTCTTTCAATACTCGTAAGAGTTGTTATTTCATTCTTTATTATTCTGTTGGAATAACCTGTCTACGCGTACTACCGCATGCATGGTGAAATCCTTTTGTTATTTCATTCTTTATTATTCTGTTGGAATAACCTGTCTACGCGGGCTACCGCATGCATGGTGAATGACCCTTCGTATTCATTTTTATTAATCTGCGGGAGTAACCTGTCTACGCAGATTACCGCATACATGGTGAATGACCCTTCATATTTATTCTTTATTAAATTGTGGAAATGATCTGGCGACGTGGATTACCGCATGGCGGGTGAAAATTCATTTGCAGTTCGTATATTCTTTTATATTCGTATGAGATATCATTTCTTTTGTACTCGTTATGGAATATCATTTTCTTTTATATTTTTCTTTTATGAGTACTATTCATGGGTTACCATTCACGTATAGGGAGTACTATTTATAGGTTAATATTCACGAGTTACTATTCACAAAGTACTATTCATGGGTACTATTCACAAAGTACTATTCACGGGTACTATTCACAAAATACTATTCATGAAGTACTATTCCCAAAGTACTATTAACGAGGTACTATTCACTGAGTACTATTCACCCGGAGCACTATTCATGACAAAAATTGATTTCTTTTCGGTCCAAATTATTTTTGATAAAATATTATTCTTGAATTTTACTCCACAAAGCAGTATCATGTTGACAATTTGGATGTTTTTAAACTCTGGATAAATTTAAAGTCTTTAATATTTGTCCTTTAATTCGTTTGATTAATGCTTATATCATTGTCATTATCCTCATGCTTATATTGTGATGAAAGTCATCATTGGCTTACGTGCAAAGATGGACTGTTGATTATTGGTTTTACAGTTGTATATCTTTGGCTTACGTGCAAAGATGGACTGTTGATTATTGGTTTTACAATTGTATATCTTTGACTTACGTGCAAAGACGAACTGTTGATTGATAGCTTTGGCCCGTAGTGCAAAGATAGACAGGTGTATGACATGATCATGACCACTGGTGATAATAA
The DNA here is from genome assembly GCA_016801055.1 of Panax notoginseng. Taxonomy (NCBI): domain Eukaryota; kingdom Viridiplantae; phylum Streptophyta; class Magnoliopsida; order Apiales; family Araliaceae; genus Panax; species Panax notoginseng. The sequence continues at coordinate 77,142,897 of CM029016.1, read as the reverse complement.
CAAATATCCTTGGCCCGTAGTGCGTGGATAATTCGATGATGTGATTAGCAGGATCATGACCATTAGTTAACAGTTGAATGTCTTTGGCCGTAGTGCACTGACAGACAATTGATTGGTATGATCATAACCATTAGTTTAATAGTTGAATATCTTTGGCCCGTAGTGCAAAGGTAGACAACTGATTGGTATGATCATTGTTATTACATTTGAATATCTTTAGCCTTTGGGGTAAGGATATTGAGTAAAAGTTCTATTAAGCCTTTATGGCAAGAAGAAACTGTTGATTTACATGATTATAAATATGAATTGTGGATTTAACTATAATCTTTGGTGGTTCAGGTGAAGATGGGTGATGAGAGCTCTTTTTGTCTTGGGTATAAAAAAAGAACTGTTGATGAGTATTACAGAAATGAAATATTAACGATGGATTTTTAAATCATAGAAGATAGTAGATATCATGCTCTACTTGACTCTTCTAATGGATTGTTTATTCCGCTACAGTTGTTGATCTAAAACTTGTTATCTATTGTATTCTATCAGTTGTTATACTGTTGAAGGCTAAGGAAAATTTATTCTACATTATCTTAGTCATAATATTTCTTATTGGGCTAGTTGAGCTCACCCTTTGTTTTCATTGTTCTCTTCAGGAAATGAGAACATAGCCGGGACTAGTCGGGGAATGGAGTGATGGTTCGAGATGGTGCATTAGTTGTCCTCACTATTCTGTGAAATAGTGTGATAATGTTGATGACTAATTTTGAGTTTGAATACTGTCTAGAAGACAATATTTGTATTAAAACTCACAGCTCATGTTGTATATTTAAGTTTGTATTTGTATTCTGTACCATGTATTTGGCGACTCAGAATGGGTGTTGTATACCTATTTTGGGGGTGTCACAAGCTCGTTCTGAGCTTGATATGTCAGCTCCTTGTATTGAGTTTCAGTAAACTGATGAGTGGCATTCTCCTGCTCTAACTCTGTCACTCTATTCTCTAGCGCCATGTTCTCTTCGAACAAATCCTCCATCACATCCTCATCACATTCATCACTATCAGCATGATCCTCTACTGGATCTATCGGCTCTTGCTTAACTGTATGGTTACCTTGTCATTCGTCAGACATCCTATAACCAAACAAACACAACATCAGTATCACAATAAAATATATTCATTGATAAAATGAAATAATATTTTATTATGTACAATCTATACTAGATGAATCTCCACAATCCACCTCTTAGCATACTCTATACGAGTTTTCTTTTAAGGTTATAACCTAGGTTTCGCATCCTAAAGTTTATAACCTATGGCTTTGATACCAATCTGTGACGCCCCCAAATTCGAGTTCTCAAACCCGGGTTTGGTGCTCACAATCCATCATCATCATAAGCATTCTATAAACTATTACGGAATAATAAACATACATTGTTCATTATAATAAAGTCTTCCAACATTCTCCCAAGGTCTATTAACCTTAACTTATACATACCTTAATTAAGTTACCCTTAGTAACACAAAAGGTTTACAATACCAATGTACATAATATAATATAATACATAAATATTCTCCTTATCTATTCCTGCACTTTTCCTTTGCCTTTGTCTCTCTTGGACGTCTCTGGCATGGTTGAAATAAATGTCATGATATAGCAAAGGTAAGCAACAAATTTTCTTAGCAAGTTTAAGTATGAAGAAGATATATCATGATTAGCAAGAAATTTATTGTTCAATGTTCAACAATAGAAATTAATTATGAAAGAACATGAATTAAGTCTTGATTACTGAATATTCGAATAGTTGAATAACAGATCCTGAGTGGTCATAGTGACCATGAACATATGCTAAGGTTATCAGTTTTTAAACTGGTCCTTTTAATAAGTTTAGGTAATCAAGGGGATCAACCTTTCATACCCGGTGTATTATGCATAAACACTTAATGTACGAGCAATAATTATTTTTTAATAATGCTTTAATCAAATTGTTCTTTTTCTTAGTCTTGAGTCCTTAGCAAGTCAATTGGTGAAGAATAACTTTTAACAACATATTTGATTCAACAAATTTAAACATACTTGATCTAGCTGATACAATGAGCGTAGATCCATATCTTAAACAGTTCATGAATAAAAGAACTTTAACTAATTCACAGTTCAATAATAATAAAACATGAATTTAATTGCACTGAGTGCGAGTATCAATAATCAATATAGATGTGAATAATCAACAATAATTATTCACTAACATATTTTGAAATTAATAACTCAAGTTTGATTTAGAGAACTTGCCTTGACTGCGATCTACTGCTACACAATTTAATTTAATCTCTTTATTGTAAAGACCTATTATTGTTAAGATTGATCTTAAAATCAACATATCATACTTTATATCATAATGCAATTACTTTATCAGCAATTTAGTTAACACTTAACCATATAATCAATTACCTAAAAATATCTTTATTATTATTATCATTTTTTGATAATATTTTAATTACTTTTTTTTTCATATACCTTTCTAGCCACCTGGATTGGCTAATCCAGCAAACTGGATTCAACAAACTTCCAATCCAGCAAGCCTGGATTCTAAATTCTTCAATCCAGGAAGCCTGGATTTCAAATCCTTTAATCCAGCTAGTCTGGATTCTAAATCCTTCAATCCAGCAAGCTTAGATTCTAAATCCTTCAATCTAACAAACTAGATTATTAATCATTCAATCCAGCAAACTGGATTTAGCTATTTTTCTATCCAGCCAGCTGGATTCCATATCTCCTTTAACGAAAATACCAAATCAACTTATTATTTTTTTATCTTTTGGCCATACTTATATACATGTATTTCATACTCAAAAAGTATTTTTCCGTAATTTTTCAATTTCTTTTAGTGTATTTCAAAAATCATTTTTAGTGTGTGGCTTAAGAAATTAGCTCCATCATGTTCAACTCTAGAAATTCCCATCTCTTGGGATAATCGTCTACATGTTAACGTGATCCTCCAGTTTAAATTTTGTGGCCATCGAAGTTATAGAATTCGGGTTATAGCAATTTTCGTCCGAAAAACCAAAATATTGAAATGGTCATAACTTGGTCATTTTAAGTTGGAATGAGCTCATTTTTGGACTACTTTATGTCATATATTTTCATGTCCCAAAAGGCCGAAAGTTTTTTCAAAATTTAAGTGGCCGAAACTGCCCTTGCAAAATATTTACATTTAGTTTTTGCATTCAGTTTCTTAAAATAAAAAAAATTGAAAATTTGAAAAATTAGTAGTTAGTTTACTCTGTTTATATAGCATTTAGTACATCTTGCATGAGTCCAGCTGTTTGATATTTACAGTTTGTTTTGGCCAATGATGAGATTAGAATTGGGTAGACAAGTATAGTACTGACTATTAGAACTTTGGTGTGATTTCTTGTTATGAATTGAGTCTTTTTCTGTTTAAAACGGGTATAATAAAGATAGCACAGTGAAAACAACTTGTTGATTGATTAAGTTTAAATTGATACGTAATGGGACTCTTAAGGATAATGCTAGTTTGAATGAAAGAATGACAATAATAAGTAGTTATGGCTAAGGCTAGACAAGAACCTAAGTTTGGGAAAATATTTGGGGTATAAAAGCTATAAAAAAAAGAAAAAAAAAGTATGAATAAATATCGTGGTGTGCTTGTCTAGTTTTGTGGCCTTTATTACTTGAGTAAGTAAGCCCGAGGGGATTGTCTTTACACCTAGTGCCCTAAGGTCTTAATGGTCTGGGAGTCGTTGGTCGAAAGCTCATTAAGGTAGTATTGAAAAGCCTAAGGGAATAAGACATTGCATAGCTATGTGTATATAAACCAAAAGAAAAAGATGAATAAAATGGGAAATAAGAGCAAAAAGTCCCCGTAGATAAAAAATGAAGCATAAGTATCCCATGTTGACCCTCGATATTGGTATTTATTTGATTTTAGTTGGATCTAGCTTATTTTTTGATTTCTTGAGTTTACACTGTATGATGCCTTCGAAGAGACTTGTTATGTGTTAAATTTGATTTTATATCACTTAACATTGTTAGGGAGCACACACGCACTATATTAGTGATAACAGTCTAAGATTTGATGATTGATTGTGAAGTTAATGATTTGTTTTAATATGATGTATTATCATGTTTACTTGATTTTTCTAAGGCCGATTGAATAGACTTGTTTCTGTCATTACTGCTGGATTCGTAGGCATGTAGATTAGTTGCATTGCATAATATTATTGTTTTGTGTTATTGCTTGAGGACAAGCAAAGGTTTAAGTTTGGGAATATTTGATAAGTAGGTTTTGTACTTACTTATCTGGTATCTGTTACTTGAATTAGTTGCTCAAACTCATGATTCTTAGTTACATTTCATGCATTTTGTGTTCATTTTGTAGATTATATGCTTGGGTATGAAAACATAAGAAAAAGACGACTATTGGCATGAAGAAACAAGGGAAAGTAATTTGGACATCTTTTGGACTAAAATACGCAAGCAAATGCAAGACGGGAAGATTGAAGAACTTTTAACACCAAGTTGGATGCATGTTCTTAGCTTGGAACTTATATTTTATTGTAGATCTACTTCTTAGCTTTTCGGAACATCTTGAATCGTCCCAATCGGAGTTCGGATGCGAGAGTTATGGCGTTTTCATCAACAAAGATCAAAGCTAAGAGTTGTCATGCTTGCCATTTACATAGCATGTACTTCCATCCTGATTTTCACCTTGATACAATCTGAATCTGTCAATTCTCAAAGAATGAAAGGTATAGATCTCGTTGATATCTTCGATTTGATAGGTGGCAGACCTCATAACTCTTCCCGGATCAAAGGTTATGGTCATTTTACCAGAGGATACTGCAGTACAAAATGGATACCCGCTGAGGCGGGCTATTTAAGCCTATTACCCCCCGACCGGGGCGAGGGTACGGGCTGCAAATCAGTGCCATAGCCAGCTGGGAAGGGCTTTTTGTGAAGGAAACCCCCGCCGGGGTGGGGGTACTAGCCAGATCACGTTTTTATGCGTTTTTGGTCTAATTTTGATACCTTTTTTACTCCAAATTGGATTGGGTTTGTTCCTAAGCTAAAAATTAGACTTGTAACCTATAAATACATGATGGGAGGCATAAAATAAAGAGAATTCCATTAGATTAGAGTAGATTAGATTATGACCAAAACCCTAGTTCTTATGAGCTTTGGAGATTGAAGCAACTTGGAGACCATTGAAGATTCAAAGTAGGAGCAAGGAGAGTGCATCAAATCTACAGACAATAGATTCTATCTTCTTATCTTCTTCTATCTTTGTCTTTTAATATTTATTCAACTGTGGATTTTTAGTTTTAATTCAATGAACTAATTCTTTGTTTGAGATTATAATGGATCTTATTGTGTAGTTTATTTTAATATGCTTCGCTATCAATTATTATGTTTTATCGTGAGGATTGTCTATTGTGATTTGCAAATTGCTTAATTGCCTAGCTAACAATTACCGCGATAATCTATTTGAACTCGAGAGATGAAGTTTAGATTTAGATCTGATCATGATAGCATGTGTTTGTGATTTATGCATAGATGGAATTCATGATTCATGTTTAGGATAGAGATATGCCTTTACGCCATATGTAATCTTATAGTGAACTTGTGCTTTAAATCCTTTTTAATTGTAATTCACATAGAGATATAGTTGATTAGTTAATTAGGGTGTCTTGCTTAATTCTATCATATGTGGATTTAAGTGAGTATGGGTATTATGCATCGAGAGGTGGTTTTATCTGCTTTGGAGTTCTTGATTAACAATTCAGGATAGAAAATAATTGATGAGGAGTGTGTTAACTTAAATGAAGCAATAAGTGAAGTTGTGATCTTAAATCTCCGTAATCTGATTTTTAATTAGTGGTATTAGAATTAGTGTAATTAAATAATTTAATTTATATAATTTGAAATTCATTCATTTAAATAAGATTGAGTTGGTTATGGGTTAGTACTTGGTGATTTTTATTAAACAATTCCTCGTGGGAACGATACTCTACTTTCACTATATTACTTGTTGACCACGTATAATTGCGTGTTGTACGTAATTAGATTTTACCCAACGGGAATGAATTGTGAATCAGGGTATGCATTCTGCAATTTTTGTCTGCGTACGGCGCAGCTGCGCCTACTGAGTATTCTGGGTGTTGAGCACCAGCACAGCTGCACCAGTGCCAAGGGTTGGGGTAGCGCAATTGCGCCCTCCCCTGAGCAGAAACAATTTTTTTTTAGTTTCAGTCCATGACGTGTTGGCTTAACCTAGTTTAAGGTGCATGATAATGTGTTAAACATGTAATGAAGTTTCATAACAGATTGTAAACATGTATTTGATGATTTTAGATTGAAAAGATAATGACTTAGAAAAACTTTAACTTACTATTTGTTTAAGTCTTACGATGTGTTTAAAGGTTACATTGCTATGATAGCCTTATGATTTTAGATTGGAGACATGATGTTAATTCAAAAGTCAGAATTTAAATTATGATGACAAATTGGATTTAAATGAGAACTAAAACATATAGGGTTAATGTTACTGTAACTAATCGGTATTGCGATTCTAATGATATATGTAGGGTTTTGACGAACGTGTGTTATAGTTGTATAGCTTACGCACGAGGCAAGTTCCTAAACCTTACTTCTTTATGTAAAGCAAAATTATTATCCTATCTTGTTTATCATTGTTATGCAAGTATCTAAATTTTACTTTTGCTAAACAAGTTTCTAATCTTGAACTTGATATTGATTGGTTATGATGGCTCAAGTTGTTTGTCCATACCGAGCGAGTTCTAATCATTATTTCTTATTAACACAAAGCTTAACATGCTCATTATTTCGAACGAGACTTTCTAATTCTTTTGAAGATAGTCTATTGAATATACAATGTTTCATTCAACTATATATTATTGTGATTTCATCTTGTCTTAAACATTGTTACTCAATACCTTGTTATTGTATCTTACCTCGATTGGCTAGTGAACCTCTATTGAAATGACTAGTCCATAGTTGATAAGCGTTCTAAAATTATAGAACCATAGTTAAAGTTAGTCCAAACTAAACTTTCTTTAGTGCGGAAATCTTAAGTCAAACTGAGATGAACAACCCTAATATAGGGGATTATGTACACGTTAACGTTTAGATGTTTGTGCACAATACATGGTACGAAGGGTTGATCCCCCTAAGTACGGAGGAAAAGGTCTATATAGTCTAACGACTGTTAAAGGTTGAGGGAGAAATACTTAGTAGCCTCGGGACATAGTTCATGGTCATAAGACCCTCAGATATTAATCTTGAACTTGTTTCCTAATCTTGATTCAAAGAATGAGTTCTTTGTTATTCAGTATTCATTGCCTTCTCTTATGTTATTGTTATTGTCATCATTATATTAGTGAGCAATTATTTGCTCACTCTTGCATTTAACACTGTAGCTAAAGTTAAGAAAGTTGACAAGCCACCTACTAGCAAGGGCAAGGGCAAGATGTGCAAATGATGAAGATATGTTTGATTTTATTTATTAGAATTTATGTTATCCCGAGAAGTCCATGTTGTTCAGGAGCAGTTGATTCAGAGGGAGCCTTCTCTGTTGGTCACTATTGAGGGACAGGGGAATGAGCCTGTGTCTAATCCAGAGGAGGACTCTGAGGAGATAGAGGTGGAGGATGAGGATGAGGAAGAAGATCCTGTGGAGTTTCCACCAAACTCCATCGCAGCTGGGATGTATGATGAATTATATGATCGTAATATAGAATTACAGGCTAAGGTTGAGGAGCTGAAGGAGCTGGCTGACATGCGTCAGGCTACTACAAAGCAAAAGGATGTGGAGATTCAGGATCTCGACATACATCTTGGAAATGCGGAATGGAACCTAGTTCACACAGAGGGTCATCAAGAGGAGCTATTGGCTGAGAATGAAAAGATGAAGACTAAAGTTGAGAAGCTAAAAGTTGATCTGAAGGAGGAGTTAACTAAGCGTACGAGAGAAGAAGACACTTAGACGAAGGCTACTCAGCATGCAGATCATGCTGAGGACAAGGTTCAGACGAAGAAGGCCAAGATGAATGAAATGGATTATGCTTTTCATTATGCGATTAATAGGGCCCAGGACCGAGTCTTTTATTACCCAGCTCAGTTTGAAGACTTGCCATAGTATCTGATGGATCGTAGAACGATATTTTGTATCATGGAAGAAGAGCGTAGAGAAGATTCTTGACGTCTTAATATGCCAAGATAGGGAGAGTAATAAGTTATGTAGTTAAATATGTGACGCCCCCAAATCCAGGTATCTTCCAACTCGACAAATGGTGCTACACGGTGCTACAGTTCACACATACATTCAATTGAAGTATTTCAAAAGAGTGAATATATCTTCTATATATTACAAAATAATATTTCCCTTCCCAAGTTCTTTGTAACTATTACATATGTTCATCGTCATAGTATCAAATAATTATAAAGTTCATACTATGCTATTACAAAGACAACTTATTTGTGTGCCTTAGCCTTTCCTTTATCCTTACTGGATCCTTTGGTCCGTTTGGTCTTAGCTACATTCATATGGTTCAAGTAAGGGTGAGCATAACTAGCTCAGCAAGTATGATAATTTTATTTAAGCAATATGTTTGAATCATATGAATATATATCTTCTATAATTGAATCAATAGTTATGAAGTACTATAGATAATTTAAAATAGCACTTCTCTTTTCTTTAAAACATTTAACAATACACACCATGCGTTAAACATCGATTTGGTCCAAGAACTTGAACATTTCATTCTTTCTTTGAAAAGGACAATCCGACACCAAGTCCGTAAGTCTGACATTTCTTATGAGCACATCTAGGTGATCAACCTATAGTACTCTATGTTGTACAACACTACTTCATTAAACGTATCTACGTTTAAGTTTTGGTAACCTCACGTGCCTGTCGATTGACGACAAAATATTTGTTTATTCATACTCATTCTTTCTTTGAAATCCATACCAAAACAGTTGGCGTAAGATAGCAACATTAATATTATTTTGATAGATTATAAGGAAATCTATAAAACACATTAAGTCTAGCTGAAGGAATTGGCTTCGTCTTCTTTGTACATCAATTCATGCGTAGGATACATGAATCATAAAACTTGTCCAAAAGGAACATAGAAAAGGGTTTAAAACACTTGCCTTCAGCGTCTTCTATAGTTAATTCACTTTTTTTAGTCTTTAAGGATTCTACAATACATAATTATATAACATACTACATTAGGTCACAAACAATCATCAAGTATTGTCACTAACCTATCTTCCCATTCTTCTCAATCTAATCGTTTATTAGATTAGTTAATGTTCGTTATGGTTTATCGTATTACTTTGTGTTTACATCCGAGTAACCTTTCATTAACTTTTACTTGTTAATCTTAAGGTTATAATAAACCTTAATGATGTTACTTTAAGTTAATTAAGGTAATAATTCACCTTCAATCAATTTCCCTTCCTTTACATTCATTATCTTTCTTTATTGTCTCTTCTCTAGTACTGGCGCAACGACGCCAACTTTCTATGTATGTCTCACGCTGCGGCGCGAGTTAGCAGTGTCTGGGAGTTGGTCACGGCGCTGCGGCGCCAAACTCTTCACTATGTGCCGCGCTGTGGCGTGACTTAACAGTATGTGGGATTCCATTTTGGCACTGCGGCGCCAACTTCACAAGCTTGGGCGGCGATGTGGCGCCGGCCCTGAGCCTCAAAGAAATTTTTAAGTTTTTCTAACTACAATCCTTTTCGGGCTCATAAATTATTCGTTATAAGTCGGAATTGGCTCATTCAAAAGCCGTTATCTCACATATCTTGTATACTACGATTTCATTAGGACCACTTATGTTTTCGAATCCGATAACACTGAATTCATAGTTTAAGTTCTTTATTACGCATTTGTTAAACGCTCGTGAACGTTCATAGCTCGTTTCTTCGTTTTAAGTCAGAATTCGACCATTCTTGAGTCCACAACTCTAAAATGCAAAGTTATTCTATACGCCATCATAAACTAAGGTTTCCGAGTTAAATGACGACTTCTAACTTTTATTCCGAGAGTTTAACGATTTCGATGATTATCGTCTAATCTCGTAAATTTTGCCATAACTTCATTACTTGAGATTTTTTTACTCCATTCAAAATGGATTCATTCCATCATTCTAACATCCTAACCAAGCATATATCATCTAATCCTATACACAATGGTTTTAAACTTGTCCATCAACAACAATTGATAATTTTTCAAGTATTCTTCATTAGTTCATACTTTTATGATTATGATTCCACTTGTAACATGGTTATTAATGTTTAAGTCCACTAATAGTCATTCTTGTTACTCCTTATGATACATGCTCCATAAATAATCCACTTCTCTATCAAATAAAATGAAGAGATGAAGAGTAATGGTCTAAGGATTCCTTACCTTTGTTGTTTTTGCATTTCTTCTTCTTCTTCTTGAATTAGTAAACTAGCTCTCAGTTCTCTCTCAATATAATTGTGCTAAGTGTTGGTGGAATTCAAATAATCCACAAATGACCAACAACCTCCCATATCTACAGGCTTTCAAAGTGAGGGCAAAAGGGTCCATTACCCCACCTCCTTACTATTCCCACCTCCTCAACCAATTTTCCAACACAAGCCATCCCACCTCCTCATTTGGCCAGCCACGACTCACCATGGGGGGCCCACATGGGTTGCCCCATGGGCTTTTCTCATCCGGTGACTCATTGGTTCGATTCACAGGTCCGATTCTTGGTTCGGGCTTAGGTTTTATTAACTTTTGGCCTAATATTGGACTTACATTACTTATCCTTAGGCCTTAACAACAATTCAATTGGACTTGCCCAATTCATAAACAAATCCTACTAGTCCATTACCAATGGCTTAAGCTTTTAACGTATAATCCTCGTATTCTACTTGTATACTAGTTCGTATAATCATCATCATATACGTTATGTCATCTTTCGTATATACTTCGTATCATACTCGTATTCATTGCCTCGTATAATACTTTCTTATTATATGATCATCATTATTCAAATTCTTTACTTTCCTTAACATTCTCAAATTTAGTACGCATACGAAAAACTGCATTTGTCATAACTGAATTATTATTACATAATTCATCCTTCCTTATCATTCTATCATTACGTATTTCTCGGAAGTTCAAAAATAATTCCCGAGCAGAAATGGATGAATAGTATTTTTAGGAGAATTTCTCGAAAATCTTTTATTTTCGTCTTGGAAATTTAAACACCTTAATTCTATCACTTAGCCAGAATACTATGACATTATTTCACTTTTAGGTTATAGAATAACCTTCATCTTGCTTACTCTTTATAAATAACATATATTATAATTTTACTCATTATTTATTCAAATAAAATTATATTACAAATAATCCGATTTTCTCGGTCGTTACATTCTTTCCCTTTATAAGGATTTTGTCCCCAAAATCTCGCAATAAGTTAGTCAAACAACTGAGGGTAATTCTTCTTCATCTTTTCTTCAAGTTCCCATGTTGCTTGCTCGGCATCGTGGTTCCTCCATAACACCTTCACCGAAGGTATAACTTTATTCCTCAGAACTTGCTCTTTTCTATCAATGATTTAAATAGGCAATTCCTCGTACGTCAAATCTTTCTCAATATGAATAGGCTCATACTCTATTATGTGCTTATAATCTGGCTTATAAGGACGTAATACAGATACATGAAACACATTGTGTATGTGTTCTAAGTGTGGAGGTAATGCTATCATGTAAGCTACCTCTCCTACCCTTTTTAATATCTCGAAAGGTCCTATAAACCTCGAACTTAATTTTCCCTTCTTCCCAAAGTGTATCTTTCCTTATAGGGAGATACCTTTAGAAACACATACGAGCCTACTTTAAACTCTCGATTCAATCGATGCGAATCTGCATACTTTTTTTGTCCGTCTTGAGCTGCTACTAGTCGCATACATATCAACTTAACGGTATCCGCTGTTTGTTGCACCAATTCAGGTCCTAGCATTCGGTGTTCTCCTACTTCATCCCAACACAATGGTATTTTACACTTTCTTTCATATAGAGCTTCGTTAGGCGGCATGCCTGCTTGCATGAAAACTGTTGTTATATGCAAACTCTACTAGTAGTAGATGATCATCCCAACTACCTTTGAAATCCATAACGCAAGATCTCAACATATCTTCTAGCGTCTGAATTGTTCTTTCACCATGCCCATCTATTTGTGGATGATAAGCTGTACTTAACTTCAACTGCATTCCCATCTGTTCTTGTAGACTTCTCCAAAAGTTTGATGTGAATCGTGGATCACGATCTCACATTATCGAAACTGGTGCTCCATGTCTGAAAATAATTTCCTTAACATAAAGTTTAGCTAACTGATCTAAGTTAAACTTAACTCTTATTGGCAAAATGTGAGCCGACTTCGTCAACTGGTCCACTATTACCCAAATAACGTCGTACCATTTCTGAGTAGTTGGAAGTCCCACCACAAAGTCCATAGTGATATGCTTCCACTTCCATTCTGAAATCTCCAATGACTGTAACAAGCCACTTGGTCGTTGATGTTCGGCCTTAACTTTTTGACAAGTTCAGCACCTGCTTACATATTCTGCTATCTTTCTCTTCATGTTTGGCCACCAAAAACTCTGTCGAAGGTCTTGATATATCTTAGTACTACTAGGATGAATCGAGTACCTTGAACTATGAGCCTGTTGTAATATTTCCTCCTTCAACACTGTTTCACTTGGAACCCAAATTCTTTCTTCAAATCTTAATAATCCCTTATTATCAAGACTATACTTTATCTCATTTTCATCTACTAGTCGCTTCTTCATCTGGTCACACTCATCATTTCTGAGTTGTACCTCTTTGACTATTTCTACAATGGTAGATCGAATCTCTATTGTAAACAATCTCTGATCCGACTCACTCGGTAACTTCACCTCTAACTCCATTCTAGCCATATCTGTTATTAACTCAGTTTGAGCCGTTAACACAGACAACTTTTCCCGACCCTTCCTACTTAAGGCGTCGGCCACTACATTGGTTTTCCTTGGGTGATACAGGATATCACAGTCGTAATCCTTTATCAACTCCAGCCATCTCCCATGTCTCATATTTAAGTCTTTTTGTGTGAAAATATATTTTAGACTCTTATGGTCCGTGTATATCTCACATTTCTCTCCATATAGATAATGCCTCTATATCTTTAAGGAAAATACCACCGCTGCCAGTTCCAAATCATGAGTAGGATAAACTTTCTAATAATCCTTTCACTATCGTGATGCGTACGCAATGACCTTGCCATGCTGCATGAGCACGCAACCTAGTCCTCTATGCGAAGCATCGCTATAAACTACAAAATTTTATGTATTATCGGGTAAAGATAATATAGGTGCTTCACTCAACCTTTTCTTCAGTTCTTGAAAACTATCTTCTCACTTTTCCGTCCACAGATACTTTACTGTCTGTAGACACTCGAAATTTTCTTTTCCTGTTACTAACTATGTAGGAGGGAAAAAGTGTCTTTTTCACACTCCAGAGGTAACCCTGAAGGACCACAACATCAATTCCAACCTCAAAGATAATCCTGAGGTTATTCAGAGTCAACAACATGACAACCTCAGAGTTAACCCCGAGAAAAGACTGCTACAACTGCGCGAACACCGGAGATAACCCTGAGAGGGACAAAATGGTTATTTTGCCAACTCAACTTCAATTCAAATCAAATACACTCATTTTAACTCAAAATTCTTTAAAACAAGTCCCATAAGAACCATATCTTAACTTTGGAGCACAAACTACGCAAAACAGCTCATCGGATTGCCTGACGGAAACCCGAAAATGCTATTTCGATCATGGACCCATCTTCTCTGATTCAAAAAAGGGCAAATCTTATGTCATTGTGTAGCTCTTAGAAAGAGCTTTTCGGAATGGTATGGCACGCTTCCATCGGACTCCCGGATTGAAAGTTACGAAGGACCTAGCGAATAGCACATTGTCCGAGTGTACGTACTTCGACACAGTTAGACCCATATTGCTGGGCATGCTGGGCATCCCGGGCAGCCGCAGGTAGACCTGCAGCACCCCCCTCTATATATAGAGGGCTTGGGGTGGCCTTATTTGCAAGAGAAATAGTGAGAAAACCCTGTCCAATTTGCTTTGTTCACACTATACACTAAGTGCTTCCTTATTTCTAACACTTTTGAGCTTATATTCTGTCATATTTTTACCGGCGGGAACCTAGTGTTCATCCATTTAAAGTTATTGAAGTCTTCTTTGGCAGTCCACTGTAAGCCTTCTTACACACTTTAAAGCATTTCTCTTCATCTCTGCACACACCATTCTTCACGTTGAGAGTCGTGTTGCGTGTGTATGCCCGAACTTTGGTCCGTGGTTTCATTTCAATTTGAGTATATATATATATATATATATATATATATATATATATATATATATATTGTATATGGACTAACATTATCGAGTTATGCCTCGATTAAGCCTAGACTTCGGCCTGGAGCATTTATTTGCTTTCGTATATATATATATATAGTAGTAAACGCTCCGGATGTAAAATTCAGGCTCATCAAACAAAATATATATATATATCCGGAGCGTTTACTGCTTTAATATATATATATATATATATATATATATATATATATATATATATATATATATATATATAGTCCCGCCTGGAGTTTACTTCGTGGCGGTTGACCGTCTTTACTGCTTTCTTTACATTTCGCCCCGCCTGAAGTTTACTCCGTGGCGGTTGATGGCTTTTACAACTTTATTTACATTTTCGATCCCCCATGGAGTTGCTTTGTGATTGGTGATCATGTCTACATTTTTATATTTATGGCTTTTATATATTATTGTTTACAACTTTTATATAAACTGCGACATCATGTGAGCCTAGGAATCATGTGATCACATATTCAGTCTACTGGATCTAGATTCGGTTCCCGTGATGGACATTTTCAGCTGTAAGCAGATTGTAAATTTATTCACGGTGTCTGGATTTCCTCATATGGTTTTCATGCCCATGAGGAGTTCGGCACCATTTTGTACATTATTTTCTCAAAGATGCTTCTCATCTTGAAAATAAAAGCAATCAAGCTGAACACTTAATAAAATGGAAGTGTAAAAGGTCTCAATTACTATTGAGCACAAAGGTTTGAAAAACCTTTTTTCTAAAACATCACTGCCATAGCTTGCTTAAAACTGAATTTTTACACAAATTCAAACCCTGTGTATATAGGTGCGAACGAGGCCTCGCACTACTTCCAAATAATATCACATTGACCCCCCCCCCCCACACACACATTCATATAACATTTTCTTGAAAAGTGGCGGTCACAGTGGTAACACGGATGTCGAGGGGTGCCTAACACCTTCCCTTCGCATAAGCAAGTCCCCGGACCCTAATGAATCTCGGTTTCACCGACCCGTTTAGCAGTGTCATATCACTGGGTCAATGTGCAAACCTTTTCTCGGTTGTGTTGGTACAACCATATAAAAAACCAACTGGCGACTCTTAACAGTCCATCGTCGACATTATACATGTCGAACCTTTTTCACTTGTTTTTTCAAACAAATCTCACCTAAAATGAGAACACCAAAGAATAGAAAAGGGACAAATAAAAATCCCGACGTCGATAGGTGGCGACTCTGCTGGGGACTCCAGTAAGAGGACTTAAGCCGCTATTACAAACTTTTCAAAAATATTATCTGCTTGTGTGTGGATGTTGTATTTACATTTGAATGAATGTGTATGAATGCATTTACTTATTGCACTTAGTGCTTCGCACTATATCTTCTTGTGATATTAGTGCTTCGCACATGTCATCATTTCCATATGGTGAGACGCGATGTATGTGAATGGATGTTGTGTGGTTCCTCCACCAGGAGGCTATCCTGTCGGTGTTTGATTACTGGACTCGTAGAAAGACTAATTCCAATGAGGCTCAGGAAAGGCACCACCCAAATTCGCTCCAGTTGAAAGACTGGATTAACCTCCCGTCAAGTAAATTGCGACGATTTGGGAACCTTCATGCCGAAAAACCATGAGAGTAGTCTAAGATAGGTCAGCTTCTGATAAACCAAATACGAAGGAAAGTCTCTTCATACTTTCACATTACTTGTAAATTCAATTACTTGTAATTTCATTTCCATGTAAATCTCAATGTAATGGAAAATATGAAGGAATATGTGTACATGCCTTCCCTATATATCAAAACCTGACATGATATCTGGTCAACTGACATCCGTTTCGTAGGATAATACTCCTAAACGGACCCATTAAGTAGCCTGTAATATTCCTACATTCACTAAGACTAAACTACCACTTCTTTTTGTAGGGAAGCAATCGGTCCCGTTACCCGTTTAAAATCTAAAAAGGCACTAAGCCCACCGTCAGACATGGCTACAAGTGCCCAGCTTGATCCTACTCTTGTTTCCCGTGAGGAGTTTGAAGGATTAAGGAATTAGATAGTAGAATTGGTTGTCTTTCTAAAAGAACAAAGTAAAAACACTCAGGGCCAGACAATGCCTACTCAACTAGAGTCTTTCACACCAGGGGGCAGTCAGGGTATTGGCAAAAAGATGGAAACCAAGATACCTGAACCTCATTCCAATAAAGGAACCAACAAAACCCCTGAAATCACAAAACTCAGTGTGACGCCCCCAAAATAGGTCCACATGACCCATTCTGAGTCTCTACATATCATACTATAAAAATCAAATACAAACTTCATTTATACAACTGTTGAACTATCGTGCAGAGCACGACAACAGATAAGCTATGAGTTTTAATACAAATATATATAATACTCTTGTGGTGCCTTGACCACAAGACCTTACAATGTTACCTTACATAAAGGTACAGTCCATAATTGTTTTAGAAATTAAAATCTTTGGAAAGTGCTTAAGGAAACCTTCGTACATGGGAGGCCATGCGTCTAGATTTTGATAGATATCATATGTCCACAGAATTATCCTTGGTTGACCCAATAGACCCCAAAGAAAAATGAGAAGACTACTATCATCTTCTTTCTAATGGTGAGTCTTCTCTTGACATATAATTATCTCCGTTGTCTCCAAGTGAAAATTATATTTCAAATAAACTCCAAGATCATATAGGTAGTGCTCGTAGATATACTCAGCAAGTGGATATGCACAACCTTTTCTTATGATAACACGAAGTTGTATGTCATTAGACATCTTGTATGATAGTGGCAAAACACCTTTTCAAAGTTGGGTTCACCTCACCCTATTGGATTCACCAAATATAACTACTAAATGAACTTTTCTATACTGCTTAGGGAGAACCTCCACAGCTAGAGACTACCGTTCTAATCCTCTTAATACCCCGATCGACCCAACTACACTTTTATTACCTGAAAGGAATTGTGAAGCAAAAGGGTGAGCACAACTAGCCAGTAAAGAATATCATGACTAAAGATAATTACATTATCAATAGCTTTCATCAATAATAACTCAGAGATTTAGAACATATGGTAGATGATAAAACTTTTCAACCATAGTTACAGCGAAAAGAGCAATCCATTAAAAGAGTCAAATAGACCATCAGATCTATTATCTTCTCTATGTTAAAAGTCCACCGATAATGTTTTATCCCTATAACATCAATCAACAATTCCTGTCCACAATCATATGAATAACTCATAATCATAATTGTGATTCTAAATTCCTTTTCGCACCTAGGACGAAGATAATTTTAATCACCTATCTTCACCTGAAACATCAAAAATCATGGTTATACCAAATCACAATTCCTGCTCATAATCATACCAATTAAATTCATCTTTGTACTACGGCCAAAGATATACAACTGTAAAACCAATAATGCTGAGACTCAGCTTAATAAATAATCCACATCATCGAATCACCCCTGCACTACGGCCAAGGATATTCGTTAATATCACATCCATGAATTATCCATGCACTACGGCCAAGGATATTCATTATTATCACATCCATGATTTAATATTTCATTGTTGAGACTCAGCTCAATAATTAATCCACATCATCGAATCATCCCTGCACTACGGCCAAGAATATTAGTTAATATCACATCCATGAATTATCCATGCACTACGTGCCAAAGATAATCGTGCTTTCATCAACGGCTCTGATCATGCCACAAAATAATT
Source organism: Panax notoginseng (assembly GCA_016801055.1). Taxonomy (NCBI): domain Eukaryota; kingdom Viridiplantae; phylum Streptophyta; class Magnoliopsida; order Apiales; family Araliaceae; genus Panax; species Panax notoginseng. Next base: position 77,124,681 of record CM029016.1, on the reverse strand, counting down.
CATCTTTGCACCCTTGGCCGAAGAGAATCCATAGCCATAATCATACCAAAAATTGTCCATCAATGCACTACGGGCCAATGAGGACTTTTTCCACATCATTTGCAACATTACGGTCATGTTTATACAGAATAATCCCTGGTCATAATCATACCAAGTCCATCTATGCACTACAAGCCATAGATGACTTTCAACATAATATAAATATGAGGATGATGACAATATTATAAGCATTAATCAAACTAAATCAAGGATAAATATTAAAGACTTTAAATTTATCCAGACATTATCATTCACTTAATAAAATCATAATCTAATATTGTTAATACTATAACAATATTTTAATCACTTCTTAAACTTATAAACAATTACATTTAATTGTTTACATTTTTCTAAATAATGTATTTAATCATTTAAAAATGCCATACTCATAAGATTTTATCACCAATAATCAAATTACTCATCAAAAATATGTATATACCTTATATAGAATTTTCAAGACCTAAAATCCTATTTACTAATTCTTCAACTTCACATTACATATTTAACTCATATGCTCGTAACTAAACTATTTTCATGAAAAATAACAAATCAGTCCCAAAAATTATTCTTTTCTAGGATTAAGCATAATATAGTCTCATATTGAACATATATCTTTCTCGGAATTTTTAAAATTCATTTACTATTTTCCAAAAACCAATTTCTAATTAATTCCTTGAGAAATTAGCTACCTTAAGTTTAACTCCAGAAATTCCCAAATCTTAGCAGGATCTTACACATGTTAACGTGAGCTTCCAGTTTAAATTTAATGGTCATCGGAGTTATAGAACTCCGGTTATAGCATTTTTCGTCAGAAAAATCTAAATATTGAAATGGTCATAACTTACTCATTTTAAGTCGGAATGAGCTCATTTTTGGACAGGAGGTACTTTATACCATATACTTCCATGCCCCAAAAGTCAAGATTTTTTCTCAAAAATTAAGTGGCCGAAAATGCCCTTTTAAAAATCTGGGCAGTAGCTTTTTCTTAAATTGTAGCTTTTGACTCCTTTGCTAAAATCACTCCACACGAAAATCTACAACACTTTTTCCTGTGATTCCACTTGGATAAGTTACAAAACTCATAGACCTAACTCTAGAACTTGACCTCACTCAAAAATTTGAAATATAATAGGAGATATGGTCAATTGAATTTCATGTTCCATTTTCACCAAAATTCTGATTTTCAACCCTTTGTGATTTCTAAGAAACTTTCAAGTTTTCACATAATAACCAACATAACTCATCATAACACTTACTAATACCACATATACCCATGATTTTTATCCGTCCAATACTTTTGTTATGACTTTTATCATAATTCACGTAAACAGATCATTTTCACAATTTAATAAGGAATGAAATACAAAGGATCATTCACCATGCATGTGGTAATCCACATAGACAGCTTATTCCAACAGAATAATAAAGAATAAAATAATAGAAGGATTCACCATGCATGCGATAGAGACCGCACAGATAGGTTATTCCGAACAGAATAATAAAGACGGAACCAGGTACGGCGTAAAACGCACAGACAGGATATTCCAACAAAATAATAAAGACGGAACCAGGTCTGGCGTAAAACGCACAGACATGATATTCGAACAGAATAATAAAGAATGTAATAACAGAATAATTTCACCAAGTATAGGGTAGCCCGCGTATACAGGTTATTCAAACAGAATAATAAATACTGGAATAACAGAAGTTCTTTTCATGAATACAAAAAAAATAATACCCCTTACCTTAAGAAGAAGAGTACTGGATATATGAGTAGTGCAGTAGCAGAATACTTTTCTTCTTTCCCTCTATAATTTCTCTCTCTAGAGTTTCAGTGAATTCGTAAGAAAATAATGAAGGAATGAGCTTCTATTTATAAAAGAATGCACTGCATAGTAACTAATTCATGAACGGTCCAGATTGATTTACTTTTAAACGGACGGCCCATATTGATTTACTATTAAAGCTTAAAGCAACGGTCCATACTGATTCACTATTAAAACTTTAAAGCAACGGTCCATATTGATTCACTATTAAAACTTTAAACCAGCGATCTATATTGATTTACTATTAAAACTTTAAACCAACGATCCATATTGATTTACTAATATAATTTCAACCAACGGTCTGAAAAATTAGCACATCTCCTCATGGAATAATATTGTACCCAAAAATTAATTTGGACCAAAAAGAAATCTATCTTACGGGTGAATAGTAACTAGTGAATAGCAACTTGTGAATAGTAACTCATGAATAGTAACTCGTGAATAGTAACTCATGAATAGTAACTCGTGAATAGTACTCCGACACAAAGAGTACCCTAAATACTTGAGTGAACAATACTAGAGTGAATAGTAACTAGGTATTTTATGACAACTTGTCTATTTTAAAAAAATTTCACATATCACCCTTAACTTTAACCTTTTATCAATTTAACCATTTACGAAATAAAATAATAATTATAAGAAAATTGAATACATTCATTTCATAAAATTTGGGATCTCACAATCTCCCCTCCTTATGAAATTTTGCCCTCGAAATTTACGTACGTACCTGGTATTCAAAGAGATGAGAATACCTTGCTTTCTTTTCAGATTGTACCTTCTCGGTTATTTCCTCTGTATCATGATTTTCCCATTGCTGATCTCCTGTATTTCAGATATCATTCTAGAATATATCTTCAAAACAAAGGTTAATTGACATATCATAATTTATCAACTTATCAAGTAAAAATTTCAGCTTAGGTAAGTCACAGACTAGCGAAGTATATAACTCGTCTCTCCCCTCCTAGTTCTAGACTCTTATCTCCGCCAGCGACCATCTCCCTAAGCTCTGATACCATTTGTGACGCCCACAAAATAGGTCCACACGACCCATTCTGAGTCGCTAGATATCATACTATAAAAATCAAATACAAACTTTATTTACACAACTGTTGAACTATCGTGGAGAGCACGACAACAGATAAGCTGTGAGTTTTAATACAAATATATATAATACTCTCGTGGTGCCTTGACCACAAGACCTTACAATGTTACCTTACATAAAGGTACAGTCCATAATTGTTTTAGAAATTAAAATCTTTAGGAAGTGCTCAAGGAAACCTTCGTACATGGGAGGCCATGCATCTAGATTATGATAGATATCATATGTCTACAAAATTATCCTTGGTTGACCCAATAGACCCAAAAAAAAATGAAAAGATTACTATCATCTTTTTTCCAATGGTGAGTCTTCTCTTGACATATAATTATCTCCGTTGTCTCCAAGTGAAAATTATATTTCAAATAAACTCCAAGATCATATAGGTAGTGCTCGTAGATATACTCAGCAAGTGGATATGCATAACCTTGTCTTATGATAACACGAAGTTGTATGTCATTAGACATCTTGTATGATAGTGGCAAAATACTTTTTCAAAGTTGGGTTCACCTCACCCTATTGGATTCCCCAAATATAACTACTAAATGAATTTTTCTATACTGCTTAGGGAGAACCTCCACGGCTAGAGACCACCGTTCTAATCCTCTTAATACCCCGATCGACCCAGCTACACTTTTATTACATGAAAGGAATTGTGAAGCAAAAGGGTGAGCACAACTAGCCCAGTAAAGAATATCATGACTAAAGATAATTACATTATCAATAGCTTTCATCAATAATAACTCAGAGATTTAGAACATATGGTAGATGATAAAACTTTTCAACCATAGTTGCAGCGGAACGAGCAATCCATTTAAAGAGTCAAATAGACCATCAGATCTATTATCTTCTTTATGTTAAAAGTCCACCGATAATGTTTTATCCCTGTAACATCAATCAACAATTCCTGTCCACAATCATATGAATAACTCATAATCATAATTGTGATTCTAAATTCTTTTTTGCACCTAGGACGAAGATAATTTTAATCACATATCTTCACCTGAAACATTAAAAATCATGGTTATACCAAATCACAATTCTTGCTCATAATCATACCAATTAAATTCATCTTTGCACTACGGCCAAAGATATACAACTGTAAAACCAATAATGCTGAGACTCAGCTTAATAAATAATCCACATCATTGAATCACCCCTGCACTACGGCCAAGGATATTCGTTAATATCACATCCATGAATTATCCATGCACTACGGCTAAGGATATTCATTATTATCACATCCATGAATTAATATTTTATTGTTGAGACTCAGCTCAATAATTAATCCACATCATCGAATCATCCATGCACTATGGCCAAAGATATTCGTTAATATCACATCCATGAATTATCCATGCACTACGTGCCAAAGATAATCGTGTTTTTATCAACGGTCCTGATCATGCCATAAAATAATTCATCTTTGCACCTTTGGCCGAAGAGAATCCATAGCCATAATCATACCAAAAACTGTCCATCAATGTACTACGGGCCAATGAGGACTTTTTCCACATCACTTGCAACATTATGGTCATGATTATACCGAATAATCCCTGGTCATAATCATACCAAGTCCATCTATGCACTACAGGCCATAGATGACTTTCAACATAATATAAATATGAGGATGATGACAATATTATAAGCATTAATCAAACTAAATCAAGGATAAATATTAAATACTTTAAATTTATCCAGACATTATCATTCACTTAATAAAATCATAATCTAATATTGTTAATACTATAACAATATTTTAATCACTTCTTAAACTTATAAACAATTACATTTAATTGTTTACATTTTTCTAAATAATGTATTTAATCATTTAAAAATGTCATACTCATAAAATTTTATCACCAATAATCAAATTACTCATCAAAAATATGTATATACCTTATATAGAATTTTCAAGACCTAAAATCCTATTTACTAATTCTTCAACTTCACATTACATATTTAACTCATATGCTCGTAACTAAACTATTTTCATGAAAAATACCAAATCAGTCCCAAAAATTATTCTTTTCTGGCATTAAGCATAATATAGTCTCATATTGAACATATATTTTTCTCGGAATTTTTAAAATTCATTTACTATTTTTCAAAAACCAATTTCTAATTAATTCCTTAAGAAATTAGCTACCTTAAGTTTAACTCCAGAAATTCCCAAATCTTAGCAGGATCTTACACATGTTAACGTGAGCTTCCAGTTTAAATTTAATGGTCATCGGAGTTATAGAACTCCGGTTATAGCATTTTTCGTCGAAAAAACCTAAATATTGAAATTGTCATAACTTGCTCATTTTAAGTCGGAATGAGCTCATTTTTGGACAGGAGGTACTTTATACCATATACTTTCATGTACCAAAAGTAAAGAATTTTTCTCAAAAATTAAGTGGCCGAAAATGCCCTTTTAAAAATTTGGGCAGTTACTTTTTCTTAAATTGCAGCTTTTGACTCCTTTGCTAAAATCAGTCCACACGAAAATCTACAACACTTTTTCCAGTGATTCCACTTGGATAAGTTACAAAACTCATAGACCTAACTCTAGAACTTGACCTCACTCAAAAATTGGAAATATAATAAGAGATATGGTCAATTGAATTTCATGTTCTATTTTTACCAAAATTCTGATTTTCAACCCTTTGTGATTTCTAAGAAACTTTCAAGTTTTTAGATAATAACCAACGTAACTCATTATAACACTTGCTAATACCATGTATACCCATGATTTTTATCCGTCCAATACTTTTGTTATGACTTTCATCATAATTCACGTAAACAGATCATTTTCACAATTTATTAAGGAATGAAATACAAAGGATCATTCACCATGCATGTTGTAATCCACATAGACATGTTATTCCAACAAAATAATAAAGAATGAAATAACAGAAGGATTCACCATGCATGCGATAGAGATCGCACAGACATGTTATTCCGAACAGAATAATAAAGACAGAACCAGGTACTGCGTAAAACGCACAGACAGGGTATTCTAACAGAATAATAAAGATGGAACCAGGTCTGACGTAAAATGCACAGACAGGATATTCCAACAGAATAATAAAGAATGTAATAACAGAAGAATTTCACCAAGTATAGGATAGCCCGCGTATACAGGTTATTCAAACAGAATAATAAATACTGGAATAACAGAAGTTCTTTTCATGAATACAAAAGAAATAATATCCCTTACCTTAAGAAGAAGAGTACTGGATATATAAGTAGTGCAGTAGCAGAATACTTTTCTTTTTTTCCTCTATAATTTCTCTTTCTAGAGTTTCAGTGAATTCGTAAGAAAATAATGAAGGAATGAGCTTCTATTTATAGAAGAATGGACTGCATAGTAACTAATTCATGAACGGTCCAGATTGATTTACTTTTAAACGGACGGTCCATATTGATTTACTATTAAAGCTTAAAGCAACGGTCCATACCGATTCACTATTAAAACTTTAAAGTAACAGTCCATACTGATTCACTATTAAAACTTTAAACCAGCGATCCATATTGATTTACTATTAAAACTTTAAACCAACGATCCATATTGATTTACTAATATAATTTCAACGAATGGTCTGAAAAATTAGCACATCTCCTCATGGAATAATATTATACCCAAAAAATGATTTGGACCAAAAAGAAATATATCTTACGGGTGAATAGTAACTCGTGAATAGTAACTCATGAATAGTAACTCGTGAATAGTAACTCATGAATAGTAACTCGTGAATAGTACTCTGACACAAAAAGTACCCAAATACTCGAGTGAACAATACTAGAGGGAATAGTAACTGGGTATTTTATGACAACTTGTCTACTTTAAAAAATTTTCACATATTGAATACTTTCATTTCATAAAATTTGGAATCTCACACTTAGGGATGATCGAGAAACTGGGGATATAAGAAAGAAAGTCCAACAAATGGAGGAAACCATCCGATCAATCAAAAGGACTGGAAATTATGGAAGTGTCACATATTCAGATCTCTGCATATTTCTAGGGGCTCGATATCCTCACAAATTCAAAATCCCAGAGTTTGAAAAGTACAATGGGACAGGCGATCCCTATATGTACCTAAAAGTGTATATAGGCGAACTGAGGTCTTATGCTAAAGATGAAAACCTCAGAATACAGCTTTTCCAAAAGAGTGTCACTGGAGAGGCTAAAGCCTGGTACACCCGACTTGACAATGCCAAAATCCACAACTGGGAAGAATTGGCCCACGCCTTTCTAAATCAGTACAGTTTTCAGTCACAAATGGCACCGGATCGATACCAAGTGACTAAAGTCAAAAAGCAAAGTACTGAGTCTTTCTGAGAATATGCCCAGAGGTGGAGACATCTGGCAGCACAAGTTATTCCATCAATGACAGAAACTAAGATGGTAATGATGTTTATTGATATCCAAGAGGCTCCTTACTATGAGAGGATCCTAGCAGGCATAGGAAAGCCATTTTCAGAAATGATCAAACACGGCAAAATGGCAGAGATGGGCCTGAAGGCAGGCAAGATTAAAGACTTTACTGCCTTGGAAGAATTCGCCAAACATATACAGACTGGTAAGTATGCGAGCGATCCCAAGGGGGTACTTGATAAAGGTAATGAAGATGTATCCCTTGTTGTATAGGGGCAAGCTAGGAGACCAAACTACAGTCCCCCCATTTGGAAAATGCAAGACAATCTGCCATCTCAACATCAGGCCGCATTCAACCAATTCCAAGATAGAAGAAGAAAATTTGAAAGATCAGAAAATCGGGTGTTCACTCCACTAAGCGATTCCCTTGAAAATGTATTGGTGATATTAATGGATCATAAGGAAATTATCAAACTGGCTCCACCTCTAGAACCAGGAAGCAAAAGATAAAATCCAAGTAAGAGATATGCTTACCACTCAGGGTCTCTAGGACACGATACACAAGATTGTTGGTCGTTAAATCATAAGATTTAAAATTTGATCGAAAGGGGTAGTATTGTGGTCCAACAACCAGACCAACAAAATCTCAACACCAACCTTCCGTTGCAGCATGATACGGAATAAGTAAACATGATCGGGTCAGGAAGCGATGAAATGTATCTAATTCGTAAGTACTTATGAAGGATGGAGGAATACCCCTAAAGGCACAAAAAAAATGTCCTAGAATGGGAAAACTCGGAGGAGGGTATGCCAGTAATGCAAAAATTAGAGGCGATCGAGAATCAAGTAAATCTGCTGAAGCTGATAATGCGCCAACATCAAGAAACGAGGTCGTTTTTCACTCAACTATCAGAAAGCCGAGAGAAAAAGAAGGTTAATCACAATGCAAGCCCATATCTCTCCCTGATGAGCCAGCTAAATAAAGAAGATCAAAGCAGGCTGAAAGTTCAAGAAAAGGGGGATGATAAATGTGCTAGAAGATCTCGTCAGCGGAAAAATCTCTCGAAGGAATGCGAATTCTCAAAGATGAAAGATCAAACGACCTCCAAAAGTGTCCGAAAATTTACCCCTCTGAGAAAATCAAATGAAGAAATGTTACACTTTCTGATAAGCAAAGGAAGGATTACTGAGTTGCGGCCTCCTATAAATCCCAAGATAAAGAGTTATGATTCCACCAAGATATGTCTCTACCATTCTAACTCACTTGGACATACGACTGAAGAATGCTGGTCTTTGAGACATAAAATTCAGGATCTCATTGAAAATGGAGAGCTGGAGATAGAATTTCCCATGACAAAAAAAGGCGAAATAGAAATAAAAAGCTTAAGATGTCAATTCAAGACAAGTAGTTCAAATGAGGCGAAGGCTATGAGCGTCAATTTTGCCAGAACACAAGATGGACTGATCCTAATGCAAGTAATGATAGAGGAGACAAAGGCATCTGCAAAGGAGATTCTTTTCCAACATCAAACGTCCCGTGGTCCAAAGATATCAACCACGTTCCTGATTTCATTACCTTGGATGATGAGGAGGAAATACTAATCCTTTATGTCGACATCAGGATTTTTATTTGTCCCTTTTCGTTACCTGTTCTTTTGTGTTCTCATTTTAGGTGAGATTTATTTGAAAAAATAAGTGAAAAAGGTCTGACATGTATAATGTCGACGATGGACTGTTAAGAGTCGCCAGTTGGTTTTTTAACTGGTTATACCAACACAACCGAGAAAAGGTTTTCTCACTGACCCAGTGATGTGACATTGCTAAACGGGTCTGTGAAACCGAGATTCATTTAGGATCCGGGGACTTGATTATGCGGAGGGAAGGTGCTAGGCACCCCCCGACATCCGTGTTGCCACGGTGACATCCACTTTTTAATAAACTATTTTATGAGTGTGTGTGTGTGTGTGACTAGGTCAATGTGCTATTATTTGGAAGTAGTGTTATGGCTCGTTCGTACCTATATACAAAGGGTTTGAATTTATGTAAAAATTCAGTTTTACAAGATATAACAATGATGTTTTAAAAGAGGTTTTTTCAAACCTTGTGCTCAATAGTAATTGAGGCCTTTTATACTTCCATTTTATTAAATGTTCGGCTTGATTGCTTTTATTTTTGAGATGCGAAGCATCTTCGAGAAAATAATGTATAAAGCAATGCCAAACTCCTCATGGGTATGAAACCCATCGGAGGAAATTTGAACACCGTGAATAAATTTACAAGCTACTTACAGCTGAAAATGTCTATCACGGGAACTGAATCTAGATTCAGTAGACTGAATCTGTGATCACATGATTCCTAGGCTCACATGATGCCGCAATTGATATGAACGCAGTAAGCAGATATATATATATATAAAAGCTGTAAATATATATATATATATATGATCAAAAACCACGAAGCACCTCCATGGGGGATCGAAAATGTAAATAAAGCTGTAAAAGCGATCAACCGCCACAGAGGAAACTCTAGGCGGGACGAAATGTACAAAAAGTAGTAAAAAATGGTCCACCACCACGAAGTAAACTCCAGGTGGGACAAAATATATATAAAAGAATGTAAACGCACCAAATATAAAATTCAGGCTCATCGGACAAAGTCCAACATCAATTAATATATATAAGTATATATATATATATATATATATATATATATATATATATATATTAAAGTAGTAAACGCACCGGATATAAAATTCAGGCTCATCGAACAAAGTTCGACACACAGTTCATATATATATATATATATATATATATATATATATATATATATATATACAATATCCTTCAGAAGCGTACCAAACTCGCGGACAAAAGACGGACCAAGTAAAAAAGCAAAAGAAGTTCGCGGGTCAAAAAGTCCAGAAATTCGCGGGTCAAGAAGTCCACCCGGGTCGGTTTACCCCTTCTTCTCTCTTACTCTCCCAATTCATATTGATTCTAGCTTCTCTCTTACTCTGCCATGCGCTTCTCACTCAAAATGATTCTCACTCTGCCAACAAAGGTGAAGCTAGATTCGCGAAAGGGAAAACATCGACTAGAGAAAGTGCAAAGCTATTGGATTATCTCTCAAAGCCCCTTGAAGCTAGGGTTTGCAAATAGTAAGTTCAGTGAGATTCTCTCTCCTAAAATTTTTAATATCACCAAACTTTGATAGTTTTAAAATTTTTTCCCAATATTTGTTTAATTGGAGTTGTTTATTGGATTTTAGCCGATAATCTTGTATCTGTGTTTTTTTTTTTGCATTTTGGGTGTCTGCTACGAGGCAAGTTCCAGTAAATTTCCATTGTTCTCCTGTCTTGTAGCTTTGTTACTGCTAGGATGGATGGTCTTGTAGCTTTGTATTGTGGAAATAATTTATAAATTATTTTTATACATATCCAATAATTTATAATTGTACAGTACTCAGATAATTTATAATATTCATATTGGCAAAAATGAAATTGATTAAACTATATTTAAGCTTAAAAGTGTTTCAAATTATAAGTCTATACATGAAAAGATCTGGAAGTCTAACTTCAAATATATAAAACAATGCATCATTTTGAATGCTTTTATAGAAAGATATATGTTATTTTTTTCATTTCTGGTGGTGCAACACGAATAGATTATAAGAATTTGGCGATGATGAATTGATGATAGTTTTTTTGTGTGAAAATTTTAGTATTTAAAACTATTATTTTATGTGATCCTATTATTTAGATTACATTAATGTGCACAAGTAAATTAAACTTAATTGAGGGAATTAGTTTCTCTATTGATTACAATACACATCTAGAAAAAATAAGTTAAATATGCTTCTGACAAAAAAACATAGAAGAAAAAAATAAAACAGAGATTTTTCAACTTCCTTTTCCCAGAAAATTGATTGATAGACTAAAATCACACATACAAATAAACTGCACCATATCATTAAAAATAGCAACAACAAATAACCCATACCAAGACTTCTTAGATTTCCTTAGTTCTAGGATTCTCTGTAATTATGCACAGGTATCTATCTTCATTTTTCAAGGTGTATCTTCATTTTTTATATGACTTCTATCTTCATTTTTTGGTTGTATTTATTTATTGTAATTTTTGTATATTTGTTCCTTTTACACAAGTGAATAAATTTTTTGTGTCAAAAAATATGCAGCAATGTGGTAACTTCATCAGTTGGTGTGACAAATATGTTCGAGTATTGCATAATCAAGGGAGGTTGCAAATGGACACATCAGAGCGTTTAAATGTAACAATTCATCCAACGAATACTAACGACTCCAACGAATTAGCCAGGGTGAAAATTGAAATGCGTCAATTGCAACTAACTCAACGATTTGTCATAATTGTTAATGTTGTGTATGCGGTGTTGTTGTTAATGTTATTAAATCAGTTGTAATTTTGATAATATTCATTATCTATCCAACACTTTATGTATGAGATTTCCTGGTTATAGGTATTGAATGAGATTTCCGACTATGTTGCTTCAAATATGAATGTTAATTGAGTCTTCCATTTCTTTAGCAGAATCAGGAAGCAATTGTCAGCCAACTAAAAATGTCACAACTAAAGATGGCATGACTCACATCCAAGGTGTAGGAAGATAGACTAAAAATTTCAGCCAACTAAAAATGTTAAGCCCCCACTTGAGTAAAATCATGTTCATCAGTAGCAATTATCAAATAGTTTTTAGCTCCATCTCCTGGCAGTAGAACTTTGGTCATAACTATTACCTATAAGTTTATAACTGGCACATTTGCAATGGATATTGTTGACACAATAAATGGAACCCAAGTTTATTATATTTGCTAAACATTAATATTAATTACATTTCTTAATTTTTATACTATCTTCTAAAGTTACATAGAGAATAGAATATGAGAAATTAATATTTTTATATAATTTTTTTAATATTTTCACATAAAAATCGTTGTTAAAATATAAAAACAAGAAATCAAATTGTAATAATGTTTATATATCTTTTTAAACAATTTACTGAGATTAAAAACTTGACAACGAAAATGTCAATTGAGTGTAAAAAATTAGGATAAAAAAATAGGTAATTAAAAATGTGAGATGAAATCAGTAGACAAACAGAAGCAAAAAAGTTGTTCATCTGTGGAAACTCATCTCTACGGTTGTCTGGCCGCTGCCTTCCATTCCTCAAAACAATCATTCAATTAAATTGTAAATGTAAATTTACGGTATAATTTGAATGTATTCTGAAGAAGGCAAAAAGAACAACAAAAAGAAAATTCCCATGTGTATTTGACATGTGATATGTAACAAGACTTTCTACTAGAATGAATTCACATTTGTCGTGTCCTTAATAGAAGAAGAGACGTCCATTGAAAAGCAAGAGAGTGAATACAAGTCCTTAACGAATTACAACTTACAAAAGGAAGCAAGAAAAAGAAACAAGATTCCAAAGAAAACTAATTGTCCAACTATAACTGATCTCTATCACAGAACTAGAGCTATCACAACACTAAATCTTTTTGGCATAACATTCAGAATATGTGCACTTGTAATAGCTTCAAAAATCTTTTTGGCATAACATATGTCAGCTCTCTCGTTGCCTGTGATGTTAAATCGGATATGTGATACTTCCTACGCATGTTTCCACGGTGTGTAACTTCAACTTTCACTCCCCTCAATGCCTTTTTGATCTGTCATACAAGTAAAGGCAATGATGCAAACAATTAAAAATATATCACTGAAGATAATGTTGAGACAAATGTTATACTTGTTGGAGTTCAACAATTGGTTAAACAATGCAAGTCCAAAAAGATAATAATAGAGAAAAACAGTAACAAGTAAAACTACTGCACTGAGAATGCAAGATCCACTACACTTGGTATACTCGATTTGAGGGGAACAGTAGAGGTAGGATCCCTTTAGAGAAAATGAAATTTGTTTATACAATTTGTATATCAGTATACCAATATTTCACCAAAATCGACAGCTCACTTTTTTAAAAAAAAAACTCAATTGAGTTACCTAAAATTTGCAACAGTCATTGCTGCAAAAGGCTTTATTACCCCTAAAAGAACAACAATACAAGACCAACCAAAAGTCTTATGATCAAGACAGAGAACTAGTACTAATCCAAAACAAATAACTGAATAATTGAAATAAATTATGAAATATGTACCATCTGTTACAATCAATCTAACTGTTGTTGCGGCGACATCTCTGAACCTGTAAATAAAATAAAATATATGTATATTAGATTTATTGATATGTTACTCATAATATTGAATAAAGAAATGGTAAAACCTTGGATTGTATGACTATCATCCTCTGAACTTGAAGATGATGTTGCACCTTCATTGTTGGGAGAATCTCTACATAAAAGCCAAAATAACAACAGTCATTTAAAGATTGAGATAGTTTAAAATTTTTACTATTACTCAAATATTACTTACCGATGTGCAACTATTGGACAATTCCTTTTGTCATGTGATTGTCCAACTTTCCCACAACCATGACAACGTCTAGCCCTTGAGTTCTTGGCCTTTCTAATGCCCTTTCTTTCCCTCCTTTAAGTCTTTTGCCACATCCTTTTGCTCTCACTTGATTTGGTTCATTGTACATATGGTCTTTATCAAGACTCATCTTCCCAGAGATTACACTTGCACTAGTTCGACATTGTGAACTTTTACCATTATCTGCAACAAGATTGATTGATTCGAGTAAACGAGCCAAAGCATCTTTATAAATATTAATTCCTTCTTGGCTTGTGAGGGCGATATTAATAACATCCAAAGAACATTGGATTAATTCACTCTGCTTGATTAGATATTCTTTGTCACTATTTATCATTATACCACTTTCATTATCAACCACTATCACAGAGTTTGCCTTTTAGTCTACCTTTTCAAGATGTATTGTTGGGGCAATTCGTCAAAATCATGCATTTTGAGCAAGTAACCAAGCACATGTCTACATGGTATCCCCATACTCTCAAACTTGTGGCAACTACATGAAGCAAAACCTAATCCTTTGTCATAAATAAGTTATCGCACTCTTTGTATGATTTTTTTTCTATGAACTTGAAATATGCATTGATTGTCACTCTCCGTGATAAGCTCAAAACGGTAATTCAAGCATTCCCATATCTCATCTTCAAATTTGTAAAACATTTTCTGAGTATAAATTTCAACCATTTGGTATAGAAAGTCATGATTCAACTTCACTTTAGGCTTCTCAATCAAATATTTGTGATCGGCCAACAACTCTTCTTGACGTTGGCATACTAGCCCCCTATTAAATTGGATCATGAAATCAACTAATGAATTATTCTTAGAAACATATCTTTTGAAAAAAGCGTGAGAGCTTTCTGCTCGTTGGTTACTTGACATATTGGCTAAGAAAACATGGTTACAATAAGCTGGCACCCAATTTGTACGAATGTCATACATTGTTTGTAACCATTTGTTGTCATGTAACCCGCTCCTCCCAAAAAGCTCTGTCCAAGTTAAATCAAACTCTTCTTTAGACTCTGAATTCCAAATACAATTGGCAAATTCATTATAGTGAGCATTATACTTCACTGAGTCTAATTTTTCTAAAAATTTTGTCAATATGTGCCAACTACAGAATCTATGAAAAGTATCCGGAAGAGTTTCTAATATTGCTTTGGACATCGCGGGATCTTGATCAGTAATGATCATTTTAGGGGCATCACCTGGCATAGCCTCTAAAAATTGGTTGTATAGCCAAACAAATGAATTCGAGGTCTTGTCACTTAAGAATGCACAAGCAAAAATTATGGTTTGACCATGTTTGTTGACTCCCATCAGTGGTGCAAAAATCAGCCCATATCAATTGGTGTTGTATGTAGTATCGAAGACGACTACATCACCATAAAAACTATATGCCCTTCTAGAGGTAGCATCAGCCCAAAAATAATGTTTTATCCTCTGTTCATTATCGACCCTAATTTTATAACTGAATGATGGATTCTTGCCCTTTTCTAATTTGCAAAACTCACTAAACATTTCTTCGTCATGCCCCTTCAACTCATCACGTCTTTCCCTTTCATAATTATATAAATCTATTTGTGTACACCCAATGTTTTCAAACCCTCTAACCTGTACTCCAAGGAAATTGAATTGTTGATGTGAGGGTATGTTTATCATGGAAAGTTGTTGAGTCAAACACTTTTGCGCACTCGAAACACTTCGGTGAGATCTTAATAGATGTTTCTTTGATGGAGTTGCCAATGGATGACTATGACCCTCATTAAATTGGGTAACTACATAAGCCTCAGAATTTATTTTCAACACAGCTACCATTGCTTTACAACTCTCTTTTATCGATCCCCGATGTCTTTTAGTTTCAACATCCGCAATTGTTTTTCCCTTACCTTGTTTAAAACAAACAAATTCTTTCCTTTTGACTTCGTCGCTTCCTTCGAATTTCTTAGTAGCCCAACTTCGAATACTAAATCCCGCCTCTTTAGCATATGCATTGTAAAAATCCCTAACTTCATCTATTGTTTTGAATTCTTTTCCAACACTAGGTTTGAGATGATCGGCTACTTGCGGATTATAGATAAAGGTTTTCCTACCTTCATCACTCTCCCCTTCATTTATCTTATTCTATACTTCCTTTTCATTATTGTCAACATTATCACCACATTCATCACTACCCCGTACTTCATCCTCTAAGTTAGCATCCATCCCTACAGTTAAAAAAAACAAACAACATTTAAGTCCGGACAATAACAATTTGAAGAACATTGAGAATTGCATATTTCATGACAGATTGTTCAATGAGAAGATTCTAAACTTGGTGATGTTACAAAGAACTACCATTTTAATTCCTCATTTTGGTCGATTGAAAGAGGCTGAGAGAATGTTAAGAGACATGGGCACTAAAAAAATCTACCCATGTGTGTTTACCTTCAATATATGGGTGGATACAATTTGTAAGGAGGGGAGGATTGAAGATGAAAATAATGTCATTCAAATCATGAGAGAAAGTGGCATCGTTCCTGATGTTATCACATACAGTGCACTAATCCATGGTTATTGTTTACGAAAGCAAATAAATAATGCTATGAAAGTGTTCAATTCTATGGTAGTGAAGGGATTACTGCCTAACGTTGTTAGCTTAAATGTAGTTTAATCAATTTCATTTTTGCCAATATGAATATTATAAATTATTTGAGTACTGTACAATTATAAATTATTGGATATGTATAAAAATAATTTATAAATTATTTCCACAATACAAAGCAACAAGACCATCCATCCTAGCAGTAACAAAGCTACAAGACAGGAGAACAATGGAAATTTACTGTAACTTGCCTCATAGAAGACACCCAAAATGCAAAAAAAAAACACACAGATACAAGATTATCGGCCAAAATCCAATAAACAACTCCAATTAAACAAATATTGGGAAAAAATCTGTTTAAAACTATCAAAGTTTGGTGATATTAAAAATTTTAGGAGAGAGAATCTCACTGAACTTACTATTTGCAAACCCTAGCTTCAAGGGCCTTTGAGAGATAATCCAATAGCTTTGCACTTTCTCTAGTCGATGTTTTCCCTTTCGCGAATCTAGCTTCACCTTTGTTGGCAGAGTGAGAATCGGTTTGAGAGAGAAGCGTATGGCAGAGTAAGAGAGAAGCTAGAATCAGTATGAATTGGGAGAGTAAGAGAGAAGAAGGGGTAAACCGACCCGGGTGGACTTCTTGACCCCCGAATTTTTGGACCTTTTGACCCGCGAACTTCTTTTGCTTTTTTACTTGGTCCGTCTTGTGTCCGCGAGTTTGGTACGCTTCTGAAGGATATTGTATATATATATATATATATATATATATATATATATATATATATATATATATATATATACGAAAGCATTTAAACGCACCAGACATAAGTCTAGGCTCATCGAACAGAGTTTGACACACAGTTCATATATATACGTAAATATATAAACGAAATCCATTAAACGCTCCAGATCGAAGTCTAGGCTCAATCGAGGCATAACTCGATAATGTTAGTCCATATATATAAATATATATTTAAGTATATATATATACAAACTGAAAAGAAACCACGGACGGAAGTCCGGGCCTACACACTCAACGCGACTCTCAATGTGAGAAATAGTGTGTGCAAAGATGAAGAGAAAGGCTTGAAAATGTGTAAGAAGGCTTACAGTGGACTGCCAAAGAAGACTTTGATAACTTGAAATGGATGAATACTGGGCTCCCGTCGATAAATAGTAGTTATATATGAGCTTATAGGTGTTTAAAATGAGAAAGCACTCAGTTTAGGGTGTGTACAGAGCAAATTGGACAGGCTTCCTCGCCTTTTTCTCTTTTAAAATGGCCACCCCAAGCCCTATATTTATAGAGGGGGGAGCCGCAGGTGTACCTGCGGCTCGGCTGCAGGTGTACCTGCGGCTAGGCCGCATTTGTACCTGAGGCTGTCCAGGGTTCCCCGGGTTTTACGGGTCCCGTCGTCTCGAAGTATGTGCACGCATGTAATGTGATGTCCGCTCAAACTTTCAGAATTACAATCCGGACATCCAACTAAGGTATGTAAGACCTATTTTGGACTGCCATTGTTGAGAGTTATGTAATGACATGGGATTAGAGGTTGTACGAAGTCAGGAAGATGGGACCATGCCTTCCGGTCTTTATGCTTCAAATTCTATCCGTTACCATGCGTAATAGTCACTCGGGATTGGACTTCCTTGGTTCTTGTGGGACATTGCTGTGTAGAAATATATGTCTAAAATGTTGAGACGGCGTGATGTGGCGTCAAGGTGGCAAGATGACGACTTTTCCCCTCACCGGGGTTGTCTCTGATTTGGGCTGATAAAGCAGATGTTGCTTAGGTTTATCTCTGAGATTGGACTGCTGCAAGTGTTGAAGGTCCTCAGTGTCATCTCTGAGGTGTGCCTGTCTTCCTGGTGTTATGGCCAAGTCTTGTACTGAGTACCTCGGTGTAAGCGCCGAGGTTGAAGCTAATTGCATGCATTTGAAACAAGCATTTTTGGGGTTATCTCCGGAACTGTAACTGCCTTCCTTGGGGTTATCTCCAAGGTTGAAATCTGCTATTCCCAGTATTGGGACTAAGACTGAACATCTCAGGGCTATCTCCGGGATGAATCGGTCTTCTTCGATGGAATTTTTGGTATTGGAATTACAGGCCTCGGTGTTATCACCGAGGTTAGAACTGTTACTCCCGGTGTGTGTTCTGGGGTTAAAACTGAGCTTTCGATAGTATCCAAACTGGGTGTGAGTTTTCTTCCAGGGTTATCTCTGAAAGACGAATCTGCCCTCCTGCAATGTAAGTAACATGTGTGCAAAAAATTTCGAGTCTCTAAAGATGCCCCTCTTTATCATATTCATGTAATACAATGGCATGGATAGGATAAAGAATCCTATACACTTGAAATGCAACAAGATAAACATGATGTAATATGGAGCAATATGATGCAAGTGTATAATGCATATGAATTGTTTTCCAACATAATGGGGATGATTACCGGCTCTCTGTTGCTTTTACCGGTGATGGTAATGATGGCAAGCTTGGATGTGTGATCCAAACCTATCAGGATGTTGACGTTAGGGCTATCACCAAAGTCCTTAATCCTGGATACAGACTTTACTCCAAAGATGCGCCTCTCGTGTACAAGAGATCTGTGGGGATACAACTTTGTCTGTTTGAGGATGTGTATAACATATTCCATCATCGACCCTCCCCGATGATGTTGATCCTTCCTGGTTTTTATCGCCAGGACATATCAATGTTCTGTTAGATTTACTGCCAATAGTATGTGTTGTCAGGGCTACCCGACCTTCGTTGACGTGTGAACCAACGGTTGACCATGCGTTGTAACCCCCGCCAAAGATCCATTTGATCCTCTATTGACGTGTATATCAACGGATGAACTCCCTACTGGGGATGGATGTCAAGGTTGCTTGACCTTTGTTGATGTGTGTCATCGAATGGCGTTCGATGTGACGTTGGGTTTACTTGCCAACGGCTGTACTGATGTCAAGTTTGCTTGACCTTCGTTGACATGTGCATCAACAAAAAACAAGCGTTATAACCCCCCACCGGGGAATCTATTTGATCCTTGCTGATGTGTGTATCAGCAGAACATGCGTTGTAACCCCTGTCGGGGACCTATTTGTGGACAGATGACCATGCGTTGTGACCCTCGTCGGGGATCTATTTTTTAAGATTGCATTGTAACCCCCGCCGGGGATCTCTTTTTTGAGATTGCGTTGTAACCCCCGCGGGGGATCTCTTTTTTGAGATTGCACTGTAACCCCCGCAGGGGATTCATTTGAAAAGATTAGGGCGACAACCCTGTATTGATGGCATTGGACCTCTGTACGGTATTGTCGAATGTGGTATGCAACGACTTGGGTCATCGGTATAGTAAACCCTATATTTGGGCGAATACCAACGGATGAAAAGAAAGCCATAGCCGGGTCCAGAAAAACCAGGGTTTCAGGTTATTCTGCTCAATCGCGTAGCATTTTTATCCCTGATTTGACCTTTTCAGCTTATGAGAACTCCTTTGCAACTCGAACTGGACCGAGCCGGAGGGGTGGGACTCACGTAGGGGTGCCGTAGGTACACCTGTTGCAGCCATAGGTACACCTGCTGCAGCCACAAATGGACTTGCGGCCAACCGTGGACATTAAAGTCTTGCAAGTTGCTTTCATAAGTCATTTTTAAGTTGCGCTGCGAAGGAAATCCGAGAGCTCTTCTTCAGATCTGCTGAGTTCGGACGTCTTTCTGTAAATTCTGTCACCGTACAAGTGTTCTACATTATCTTGGTAACGTATGCATGTACTCTTTCTAGTTTTTATCCGTTGGAAAATGACTTATCATATGAAATGCATCTAAGCACATAGTAGTGATTATGTATGCTCAAATGACTTGATAAAAAATATTCAACATAGTAAATGTTAGTATTAAACCATGCTGAACATAATGATGTGAAAAAATTTAACTTTTAAGACAGTCAAATTGGCACCTTTTTTCTACTATTTCTTATCATATTTGAGGACAAATGAGCACAGGTGTAAGACCCCAACTTTTTATAAATAAAATTGATTTTTCTCTATTTATTATTTTGAAATAGTAAGGGTTGATTTGATTAATATGTTAAGTTATGGGTAAAATGCGCAAATATTTTAAATAAGCAAGTGGTTATAAAATATTCATTGTTGTCGGGGAATATTCGTTTGGTCGTGGAATATTCTTACTGTCGGAAAATATTTGTACGACGGCGCAGCCTTGTGTGGGCCCCATAACGGAAAGCGATTGGATGACGAAAACGACAAGTATAAGTTGTTTATAAATAACGGCGTAATTGTTACCATTAATACTGTTGGAATACCCGGTGGTTAAAACACAGTAATACGCGTTGTTGTACAGTAGCACACGGTATTACACCAATTATTAATTCTTACGTAAGAAGACACTACTCAATAATTGTTACAGTAATTACTGTTCAATATTTTTTTGATTCAATAATTGCTACGTTGATATTTTATATTATTATTGTTTCAATAATTGTCACTACACATTATTTTTTATTATCAGATCAATAATTCATATTATTTGAATAATATTATTAGATAACATTATTGGCAATATATAGAAAGTTCTGTCTAAGGAGAGGTTTGGTCACCTAATTGCACGCCAGTAAAGAGAAATCCTTATTAGAAAGCCCCCTCTTTCTTGGGAACAGCCTGGTTGTCAGTATTGTGATTCTATAATATCATTTGTGAATAATTAATTATTAATTTATATGATAAGAAAAATATTCATTTTATGTGGATATAAATAGAGAAAATTTTTAATGTGACAATTCTTGAAAATTGATATTTTATTTTTTATGATAAAATAATTTATTTAAATATATTATTATATTATAATAATGGTGATATTTTACAATGAATGTGTGATACATGAATAAATGAGGAGAAAGAGTATTTTTATTACAAAAATTGTTTAACACATGTTTTGTGTGTTGATGGACCTCATTTTTGACTGAAATTTGATTATAGCCTACAAAATCGTCCGTATGTGGATTTCGGTCAATTTCTATTTGGATTTTGGAAAAACTTAAACTTACAAAGTTGTAGAGAATTGAATTTCCTATAGAGGGACATAGGATTCGATTTTTTTTATAAAATGGCTATTTATTATGAATTATTGAAGTTCTAGAATAATTGATTTTTGAAGTTTTAAATATTTTTTTAATAAAAATGTTTATATTATTTTGGTGGGCCCCACATGTGTTGTAAACATGCTGAATTCAAAAGTCTCTGAATTCAGAAGTCTAAGTGGGCGTAGGAAATTTTTTATAATATATTATTATTTTATTAAATTTTCTGCTTTAGTGTTGTAAGTATTTTCCTATAAATAGGGTGCTTAGGTTAGAATTGAAAATCACACAAGAAACTGAAATTTTCTCTCTCTATATTATCGAGCATATTTTTGTGAATATTTAGATACTTTGAGTGTTGCTATAAGGTGCAAGTTCCTTCAGCACTATATCTAGTATTCCAGTCAGAAGTATTATCTTTTTGAGGTAAGGATGTTATTTTTTTTATAAATGATATTATTTCTTTCAATATCATTATACCGGAATATTGGTAAGATTTTTCTTGTGAAATTCTTATCTTTTCATGTCGGAATTACTATTCATGAGTTACTATTCACGAGTTACTATTTATGAGTTACTATTTATGAGTTACTATTCACGAATTACTATACACGAGTACTATTCACAAAGCATGATAATTTTTCTTATAAAATTTCTACCTTTTGGTGTCGGAGTTACTATTCACGTATACGGCACTATTCATGAATACGACATTCACCGAAAAAATTAAATTTTCTTTTCTGTGTCCAAGATTGTCTGTTATGGTTCCTATCTTTGATTGGATCCATGTTTTGATCTTCATTTTTGAATTCTGTTCTACAATAGTTATTATGAAGTATTTTTAAACATGGATAAACCGAAGTACGAATCCTTACTATTTGTTCTTTTGTCTCACTAGATTCATTTTTTTTAAAATATATTTTTCATCATCCTCAGTCCTAAATGATGATATTACTGAATATCTTTGGCCTGTAGTGCAAAGATGAATGATTTCTTGATGAATATCTTTGGCCCGTAGTGCAAAGATGAACATGTGTTGAGATGAACATGACAAACTGATTAATATCTTTGGCCTGTAGTGCAAAGATGACTATTTAATTGAAGATGTATATTGATTGATGTTACAGGGATAAAATATCGATGATAGACTTTTAAATTCATAGATGATAGTAGATTTCATTCTCTACTTAACTCTTCTAATGAATTGTTGTTTTCGCTGCAGTTGTTGATCTAAAACTTGTTGTCTATTGTATTCTATCAGATTTTTCCCTGCTGAGAACTAACAGTAATTTGTTCTATATTATCTTAGTCATAATATTCTTTACTGGGCTAGTTGAGCTCACCCTTTTCCTTTTTGTTTTATTTTTCTGCTCAGGAGGCGAGAATGTAGCGGGTACTAGTCGGGATATGGAATGATGGTTCAAGATAGTTGTTTTAGTAATCGTCACTATTTTGTAAAATAGTGTATCAATAATTGTAATAAGGAGTCCATTTTAGTTTGAGTACTGTCTAGATAATAATATTTGTATTTAAACTTACAGTATATGTGTTGTCGTATTTTGCACGACAATTGTAATAATAAAGTTGTAGTTATTTTCTGTACCATGTATTTGGCGACTCAGAATGGGTTGGGTGGAATGAACCTATTTTGGGGGCGTCATAGTTGGTATCAGAGCTTAGGGATATGATCTCTAGTGGAGATCGGGGAATAGAACTAGGAAGGGAGAGACGAGTAAATACTTCGCTAGTGTGTCCTACCTAAGCTTATTTGTTGGTCGGTCAGAATATATGGGTATTATGTGGTATGTCATTTTCTTTAATTAACCCTTATTTTATGGCAGTATTTGAGAATGACAGCTGAGAATGTTAACAATGGAGTGAATGAGACCGTGGAAACACCTTTAATCACCTACCAGGAGAACGTACAACAGGAAGGCAATATTCCTCCTGTAAACAACACCACTGATCAGACAATGAACGACGGGATGTTTAGAAGCTTTTTGCAGTTCATGCAAAATCAGACGAAGGAGACTCATGTACAAAATACAGGTGGAAATGATAGCAACGCACGGCTTGTTACAGCCAAGCAGTTTAAAGAGTTGGGACCACCAAAATTCTGGGGAAAGCCGGATCCGATTAAGGCAGAGACGTGGGTCAAGAAAATTACCAAGATATTCGGTGTCTTGGGATGTACAGAGGAATAGAAGGTTCCATTCGCCACTTTTATGTTTCGTAATGAGGCAGATTACTGGTGGGAATTTGTGAAGCGTACCCAGCCAGTCGCACTCAATATGTCTTGGAAAATATTTCAAAAACTGTTCAATGACAAGTACTATCCTAAAAGTATTTGTCATATGAAGGAGGTAGAGTTTATTAGACTAGAACAGAACAACATGACGGTGTCCCAGTATGAGGCGAAGTTCGCGGAGTTATCCAGGTTTGCACCTCATTTGGTGGAGAATGAGGAATGTATGACGCGGATGTTTCTGAGAGGTTTAAAACACGACATACGTCAATATCTCATTTGTCACAAATTTTTCTATATTCAGACGTTGTCAACAGGGCTCAATTATTAGAGCGAGATAATGAGTACGTTCAACCGGGAGACCACAACCAGGGTCGTACCGGTGGCAACAATAATCAGAGCAATGATAACCATCGTGGAGAAAATTATCGTGCCAGAAATGGTAACCACTTCGGTGGTAATCATGGCCAAGATAATAGAAGAAATGATTCAAGTGGAAATTTTAGGAAGAGAAGATTTAACGATGACGGGAAGACATCGGCAGCAGCACCAGCACCAGCAACAAATTCTAGGGGAGGAGAACGAACGCCAGTTAGATGCTACAAATGCAGAGAAGAGGGACACATAAGTCCAAACTGTCCACAGCCTTCTAAGATATGTTTTAGTTATGGAAAAGGCGGTCACAAAGCTCGATTTTGTCCTATAGTGAAATCAAGTCCAGATGGGACAGTGGCACCAAAGGCGGATACGGACAAAACAAAGTCGGTGGTTTCAGGTAAAGCGTTTGTCGTGACTGGCCAAAACGCGAGGAACCTGAACGAAGTTATCACGGGTTAATTAATCATAAAGTATTCTTGCGAAGTCTAAAACTTATTAGATACCGGTTCTACCCATTCTTTTATCTCTCCTACTTGTGCTCAACGTTTGAACTTGATTATTGAGAAATTAGACTTTGACTTATTTGTTGAAACTTTGTTAAGAGAAACCTTAATTACATCTACTGTTTATAAATTTTGCTTGATTCAGGATGGCACCATCACATTACCTGTTGATCTTATCTCTTTAAAGATACTTGCTTTTGATGTGATTTTAGGGATTGATTGGTTAACTACTCATTATGCCAAAATTGATTACTTTCGTAAGGTTGTTAGTTTTTATATTCCTAAGCGACCTATTGTTCGAATTCAAGCAACCAAACCATTGAAGTCAAACTCTTTCATATCAAGCCATAAAGCCATTCGTTTATTAAAAAATAGATGTCAAGCTTTCTTAGCCCATGTCATGGACTTGAACAAAAATACGTCAGATTTGAATGATATTTCTGTTGTTAGTAAATTTTTTGACGTATTTCCTGAAGAATTTCCTGGCCTACTCCTAGAGCATGATATTAAATTTTGTATCGACTTTGAACCCGGTACAAAACCCATTTCTAAAATCTCATATCGAATGGCTCCTATTGAACTTTAGGAGTTAGAAACCCAACTACAGAAGTTGGTACCCTAGCCTCTATTTGGTGACTTCCTTTGTGGAATGCACCAAAGCTAGACTCTCCATAGGGGACGTCATATTTGTGCGGTAGTAAACCGATAGGTGCCATTGTGACTTGCTATCCAAGGTTAGGATATGAGTCATAGTTGAGAGCAGCCTAAGTCAGTAATCGAAATACGTAGCTTTCTAGGCTTAGCTGGTTATTATCAGAGATTCGTGTAAGAATTTTCTCGAATCGCTACTCCATTAACTCAGCTGACTCGTAAGGATATAAAATTTGAATGGAGTGAGGAATGTGAGAAGAGCTTCCAAGAACTCAACATGTGACAACGACGTTGGCTCGAGCTGTTGAAAGATTACGATCATACCATCCAATACCATCTTGGAAAAGCAAACGCGGTAGCTGACGTGTTGAGTAGAAGATCGTATACGGGTACGAGTACGATATTGTCGAACACAAAGACTCATTTCAAAAGATGGAGATAGAGTTAAAGATTTTAAGAACCTGTGTGAAGATAACGAATATACGAGTAGAATCGACTTTAATCGATAAAGTTAAAATCGCTCAAGCTACACACCGGAGTTGATGAATATAATGAAGAAGGTGCAAGAAGGCGTTATTCTAGAAGTAAGAGTTGATGAAGAGAAGAAATCTCAATCGTCGATTTGTTGGTCCATTTAAAATTCTTGATTGAGTAGGAAATGTGGCCTATAGATTCATTTGACTGCCAAGTATGTCTCGTGTCTATAATGTTTTTTTTACATATCCACGCTACGTAAATATGTGAAAGACCTGAACCACATTATTGAGTTAGAACCAGACGAGATAGCTGAAGATTTAATGTACGAGGAGGTACATGTCAAGATCTTAGATAGGAAGGAGCATGTCCTACACACAAAGGTTATACCACAAGTCAAAGTTTTTTGGAGGAACCGTGCTATTGAGGAAATGACCTGGGAGTTAGAAATGGAAATGAAAGAGAGGTATCCACACTTTTTTGAAACACCAGGTACGTACGTCAATTTCGAGGACGAAATTTTATAAGGAGGGGAGGTTATAAGACCCCAACTTTTTATAAATAAAATTAATTTTTCTCTATTTATTATTTTGAAATAGTAAGGGTTGATTTGATTAATGTGATAAGTTATGGGTAAAATGCGTAAATATTTTAAATAAGCAAGTGGTTATAAAATATTCATTGTTGTCGGGGAATATTCGTTTGGTCGTAGAATATTCTTACTGTCGGGAAATATTTGTACGACGGTGCAGCCTTGTGTGGGCCCCATAACGAAAAGTGATTAGATGACGAAAACGACAAGTATAAGTTGTTTATAAATAACGGAGTAGTTGTTACCGTTAATACTGTTGGAATACCTGGTGGTTAAAACACAGTAATATGCGTTGTTGTACAGTAGCACACGGTATTGCACCAATTATTAATTCTTACGTCAGAAGGCACTACTTAATAATTGTTACAGTAATTACTGTTCAATATTTTATTGATTCAATAATTGGTATGTTGATATTTTATATTATTGTTGTTTCAATAATTGTCACTACACAGTATTTTTTATTATCAGATCAATAATTCATATTATTTGAATAATATTATTAAATTGCATTATTGGCAATGTCTAGAAAGTTCTGTCTAAGGAGAGGTTTGGTCACCTAATTGCATGCTAGTAAGGAGAAATCCTTATTGGAAAGCCCCCTCTTTCATGGGAACAGCATGGTTGTCAGTATTGTGATTCTGTAATATTATTTGTGAATAATTAATTATTAATTTATATGATAAGGAAAATATTCATTTTATGTGGATATAGATGGATAAAATTTTTAATGTGACAATTGTTGAAAATTGATATTCTATCTTTTATGATAAAATAATTTATTTAAATATATTATTATATTATAATAATATAATAATGGTGATATTTTATAATGAATGTGTGATATATGAATAAATGAGGAGAAAGAGTATTTTTGTTATAAAAAATGTTTAACACATGTTTTGTGTGTTGATGGACTCCATTTTTGACTAAAATTTGATTATAGCCTGCAAAATCGCCCGTCTGTGAATTTCGGTCAATTTCTGTTTGAATTTTAGAAAAACTTAAACTTAAAAAGTTGTAGAAAATTGAATTTCCTATGGACGGACATAAGATTTGAATTTTTCTGATAAAAGTGCTATTTATTATGAATTATTGAAGTTCCGAAATAATTAATTTTTGAAGTTTTAAATATTTTTTTAATAAAAACATTTTTATTGTTTTGGTGGGCCCCACATATGTTGTAAACATGCTGAATTTAGAAGTCTATGTGGGCGTAGGAAATTTTTTATAATATATTATTATTTTATTAAATTTTTTGCTTTGGTGTTCTAAGCATCTTCCTATAAATAGGGTACTTAGGTTAGAATTGAAAATCACATCAGAAACTGAAGTTTTCTCTCTCTATATTATTGAGCGTATTTTTACGAGTATTTAGATACTTTGAGTGTTGCTATAAGTTACAAGTTCCTTCAGCACTATATCCAGTATTCCAGTCAGAAGTACTATCTTTTTAAGGTAAGGGACGTTATTTTTTATATAAATGATATTATTTTTTTCAATATCATTATACCAGAATATTGGTAAGATTTTTCTTGTGAAATTCTTATCTTTTCATGTGGGAGTTACTATTTATGAGTTACTATTTACGAGTTACTATTCACGAGTTACTATTCACGAGTTACTATTCACGAATTACTATTCACGAGTACTATTCACAAAGCATGATGATTTTTCTTATAAATTTCTACCTTTTGGTGTCGGAGTTATTATTCACATATACGGCACTATTCACGTATGCGGCACTATTCATGAATACGATACTATTCATAGAAAAAATTAAATTTTCTTTTCTGTGTCCAAAATTGTCTGTTATTGTTCCTATGTTTGATTGGATCTATGTTTTGATCTTTATTTTTAAATTCTGTTCCACAATAGTTATTATGAAGTATTTTTAAACATGGATAAATCGAAGTACGAATCCTTACTATTTGTTGTTTTGTCTCACTGGATTTATTTTTTTTAAAATATATTTTTCATCATCCTCAGTTCTAAATGATGATATTACTGAATATCTTTGACCTGTAGTGCAAAGATGAATGATTTCTTGTTGAATATCTTTGGCCCGTAGTGCAAAGATGAACAGGTTTTGAGATGAACATGACCAACTGATTAATATCTTTGGCCTGTAGTGCAAAGATGACTATTTGATTCAAGATGTATATTGATTGATGTTACAGGGATAAAATATCGATGATGGACTTTTAAATTCATAGATGATAGTAGATTTCATTCTCTACTTAACTCTTCTAATGAATTGTTGTTTCCGCTGTAGTTGTTGATCTAAAATTTGTTGTATATTGTATTCTATCAGATTTTTCCCTGTTGAGGGCTAACGATAATTTGTTCTATATTATCTTAGTCATAATATTCTTTACTGGGCTAGTTGAGCTCACTCTTTTCCTTTTTGTTCTATTTTTCTGCTCAGGAGGCGAGAATGTAGCGGGTACTAGTCGGGGTATGGAATGATGGTTCAAGATAGTTGTTTTAGTAGTCCTCACTATTTTGTAAAATAGTGTATCAATAATTGTAATGAGGACTCCATTTGAGTTTGAGTAATGTCTAGATGATAATATTTGTATTTAAACTTACAGTATATTTGTTGTCGTATTTTGCACGACAATTGTAATAATAAAGTTGTAGTTGTTTTCTGTACCATGTATTTGGCGACTCAGAATGGGTTAGGTGGAATGAACCTATTTTGGGGGCGTCACAACAGGTGAAAAAGAAAATTAATCCTGGTAATTAGGCTATCCTTATGGATTGATTACTTTAATTTTTAACACAAATAGGATTTATGTGACTGTGGACAGGTGTGCTACTGAATGGCCACCTAGTCATGCCTATGTGCATATGGATAGTCCTATTTATAGAGGAAACTATGGCAAAATTTTCCAAAATATAGGCACTGAGTAGTCATGCATTTTTAACTCTACTGTAGATGTGTGTTAAAATGATGCATGCATGCATATAGTCATTAAATGCATTTTGAAAAGCTCTAGGTTAGAAAATACCACACCCTTTTTGAGGTGATTTGGAGACTTGTTGTTCATAAATTATGGATCCGGACCAGTCGAGTAGTTCCCGCAGGACCACTTCTGGTGTACGGAGGAGGGCTTTTGAAGTGCCTCAATCTCGTTCTGTTAGACAACCTCATCGGTTGGTGGAGGCGGTGATACGTCCAGTCCGGGTTGATGTACCGGACGTCAAGGACGAGGATGTTCCGGTTGTGGACCCTGCTCCTGCTGCACATATTCCCCATAGGGACCTCCCGAGTATTCAGGTGGCAAACCCAGAGCTTCTGGATGATTTGAGCAGACATCCCTCGATGTATTTGCACGCCAATGAGGTATAACATTAGATCTTTATCTTCCTTCTTCCCTATTGATGAGGAGTAAAGGATTCTGATGTCGATCTTCATTTTGTAGGTTCCCGGATTTACACAGCCTCGAAGGAACTGGTTCAGCATTCGCTCCATGTACCAGGCGCTTCATCCTGACTATAGAGCGATTGTACATGACTGGGGATTTGGAGCATTCTTTTCCATCCTTCCCCGTCGTTGTCCCTGGGGTTATCTCAGGGCATTATCTGAGCGATGGTTTCACCAAACCTAGTCACTCCATTTGTTGGACTGTGAGGTGATGATGATGCTGATGGATTGGCGGTTTATCACAGGTATGGAGTTTGGAGGGGCACCAGTGCCTTGCACGACTGATATTACCCTGACTACCTTCAAATCCTTGTTAGGAGTTTCGATAGAGGCGCTCAAGGGCAAGACTATCTGTGCGGGTCCTTTAAGCATAGATGCTATGAGTGGGCTATTGAGTGAGCCCATACCAGCTGATGTCAGAGTCAGCGATCGCATTCTTCATAGCAGATAACTCTTCTACGGTGTCGTTCACTTTGATTAACGCCACTCGACATGTGAACCGTATAAGAGAGTATGATTGGGGCTCCTCAGAGGTATGCGTATGCGCTCGCAGGGCTTGACCGAGGCTTGGTTAGGATTTTATCCATTTCTGCTGGAAAGTATTTCTCTTGTCATTTACCATGTACAGGTTAAGAGTGTTAACTGACAGCAGATGTTTGCCTTTGTGTTGGCAGTTTTGGGCCTATGAGAGGCTCCCATGTTTACGTCCAGTGAGTGTATTAGGGTTGGATACCTACCCACGAGGATGGCGATGGCATCATTCCATACTGGCGGAGGTCCCCGTAGCTGAGGGTTTCACTCATTGTCGCCTACAGTTGGAGTTATTGACAGTGGATGTCATCACATGGATTACATATTTTGGGGAGCATTTGGCCGTTGGATTTGAGGATGGGTACCCGACTGGTGTCGAGTACGTGATTTCTACCCATAGGGTTCCTCTCTTCACAGATGGAGGATGGGAGCTCTATTTAAGAGAGCGTGCTATTACGAGCACCACAGGAGAGATCCGTATACCGATCCTGCCTCCTGCCAGGCGTTATTGGCCTGTGTCGCAGTCACCCGTCATTGATATCCCATTGTTGGGTGTTGACAATTTTGCATTGTCAGAGGGTCCTTGCACTCAGGATATATTTCAGCATTGGTGGATCCCTCGTACTATTGGAGCCCAGACCCACGCCACTCAGTTCATAGGGGATATAGTTTCAGGATCCGTGATGATGACGAATTGGCTAGCCTGTGTTCGAGATCCGACTTATATGACACAGATTGATAGATTGACCTAGCGACTGGACCGGGCAGATTTCTTTATCTGGCATTTGGGCAGAGATCCGGTAGAGGCAGATTCATTTGATCCTTCCAGCGCAGGAGCTGGCCCCTCAGATGGCCCATTTGGCTTTGCCGATGCAGATCCTCCTTTGTATAGGCCTGACATCCCTGCTGATAGAGATCCAGTGACTCAGGAGGAGTTACATCAGGTGGACAGGATTGATGATGTAGATATTGACACCATTGTCTTCTTCTGATGTGTATTCTCGTTATCTCTTTTGATAGGCCTCTGTTAGCTATTTGGTGGTTGTGCCCCATTCTCGCTATAACTTTTGATAGGCTTCTGTTAGTAGTAGGGCGTCTGTGCCCCATTTCCCTGTATTTTTAGTTGTACAGAGATGATGTATTAGATGATGATATACTTAGGAATGTATGTACAGTTTTTCCATTCCCTATATCATATTGCCATCTATTATCTGTTATGCATGCATCATGTTATGCATATGTATGTATGTCCAAAGATATTCAGCATTGACCCCTGATGGTATTATGATACGGCCCACACAGATGTCTTCTTCGACAGTCAGCCGCCTAGATCACATCCTGTCATTATTGGTGGCATCCCGTCTAAGATATTGGTATGATAGTATGTCACCCTCAGATAGGGTGACCATAGATCAACTGTTGCAGCATACCATGACCCTTTTGATGTTTTAGGTTCCCACATGATTCGTGGAGGGCATGCTAGAGCATTAGATACCGGAGAGGCAGGTTTTTCGATTTGGGATCCAGGAGTTGACTCCCACTCTGGAGGAGTATGCACGATTGACGATGCTGCCACTGGACAGACCTTGCGTGCATATGGGTTTGGGGGACATGAGTCGACGGTTCATAACCCTTACTGGATTGAGGCGTAGGGTGGTGCAGGATGAGCTGACATCTGACCACGTTATATCCCAGCTTTTTCTGTTTGACAGATTTGGCTCTGAGGATAGTTATAGACGACATTCCGGGGATTTCACCACACCAGAGGATCATTGGCATCTGGCTAGGGTTGATGTACTGCTATTGTGCGTACTGTCATATGTCTACATGCCACGGTATATGGATGAGTTGGACATAGGAGTTATCATGGCAGTGAGAGCTCTCAGGGAGGGTCATACCATCATACCGATGATTATAGCCGAGACATTGAGGTCAGCTACATACTAATGCACTTATCCAACAGGAGTATTTACAGGCAGCTCAGTCATGCTATACGTGTGGTGTATGTCACACCTGAGACCAATTGGCACTTTTAGACGACATGGGTATTGTTTCACCCATGATATAGCCATGTCATACTCCTTTCAGCCTGCGGAGTGTATAGATGCTATGTCTTGGTCTATATTCTTGGCGGATATCAGAGATCCGTTTAGTATTTTGTCTTGTTCAGGGCTCAGTTCGCCATACAGTTTCATCACTCATGCTCCGGGCATGGATTATCTCCCTCTGGCTAGTTTGAGGGGTATGACTACCTACCACCCACTGGCTGTGATGTCACAGTTTGACCAGTTCCAGGACTTTCATCCTTTTGATGGGGCGTTAGGTCAGCGCTTAGCTTCTCGCTATCTTTTAACAGAGGACCGATCCCGTGTGTATGCATGTTGGGATCAGCGTGAGATAGCTACTTTCTCCATTAGTCATCCAGGTTATTCTGTAGAGTATTTCGCATGGATGGAGACAGAGACTACATCGGCTGAGGTGGTATCCATATTGCCGAGTATTGACTCAGATGGTGGAGAGCCCATGGAGTACATTGATTCTCACACCGAGGAGAAGCCATCTATTGGGTTGCCAGTATTTCCTTTAGATTCTCCCAGTACTAGCACTGTCGTGATTCAGCATTCAGCACAGTACTTTGAGCGGAGTCTTTATCTGATGACCTTTGAGAGAGATCAAGCTAGAGCCATGATATTGACAGCTCTTAATGGGAGAGACACAACCTTTTTAGAGAGGGACGAGGCATTAGCTCGCAGAGATGCCGCTGTTGTTGAGCGGGATGAGGCCAGATCAGCTAGAGATGCAGTGATAGTTAAGTGGGATAGTGCCATATTTCTCCGGGATGTAGCCATCACAGATAGTACTGCAGTGAGGTCCCTTACCACTGTCATGATTGCAGAGATGAGCACTTACATCGATGAGCATATGGTCACCATGCAGATGGCTGCTGATCTATTGGGTCATGTGGATATCCTTGTACAGGAGACTATAGCTTTGCCTCCTTCTTTGGAGAGAGATGCCATGTTGGGCTTGTTAGCTTACATACATACCGATCTGTAGACGAGCTTATATTTTCCTGCACAGACTAGCTTAACCATTTTGTCATGTATAGTTTACATTGTATATATATCAAACAACAATATATATAGCAGGAAAAAATATTTTTGATCACTTCCCTTTTAGATATGCTTCGATACTTGCTTGATATTTGCTTGCTTCTTCAGGGCTTGTGATCTTGATGTATTCTGAATTCCTCCTTACTGGATGGACATTGAGTTGTCTCTGGATAGTTCAGAATAGATCATGGATCTGTGTGTATCCCTACCATCTTTGGTGTCTTGGGACTGGTTTCTGTATGGAAGTATGGAGAGGAGTGTGGGTTTCCTCTCTGAGATTGACCGCACCATAGATGATCGCCAATACTCCTATTTAGGAGGAGCCTAGTTAATTCCATCTCTTATGGATTGGTGTTGCTGTTTGAGGTACAATCGCAACTTAGATGTTCACCGAATCTCCTATTTAGGAGGAATTCAGGTAATTCCATCCCTTTGGTTTGAAGCCGAATGAAATGTAGTGGATTGAAGGATGATCCCAGTACCGTTGACAAGTTTTTGTGTTTTGGTAAGGGGTGAGACCAAACCATAAATGGCTACCTACGTACTCCTGTTGAAGAGGAGATCAGGTCTGCGTAGTTTGAACCTATTGTAAGTGGTTCAACGCTATTTGTGGCAGCAAAGGTGTAGAAGTTTTATTGATAAAGAAGGTTGTAGAAGTGTTTTTGTGGTTTTTGTTTTTGTAGAAAAGGGTAGAAATGTTTTTGTTATTTTTTGTTTATTGCGACTGGGCCATATAGAATATGGTTGCCTACGTACTCCCGTGTGTCAGGGAGAGCAGGACGAGTTGAAAAGCTTGATCCCATGTGCAGGTCAGACTGCGGGGAGAGAAAGTTTAATCCTACGTTCAAGATAAACTGCAGGTGTGAAAAAGTTTGATCCCATCTTCAGGACAAACTGCAAGTGTAGAAAAGTTTAATCCCGTCTTCAGGATCAACTATAGGTGTAAAAGGTTCAATCCCTGGGGGGATAACCGAAGTTGTATGCACGTAGTGAAACCAGGCTGCTGATTTGAAGAGTTTGTTTCCCTGAGGGGCGAATTTTGTGGAGAAAGGTTGTATGTGAGGAAGGGTTAAAGAACCGGAATGACTGGTGATATGATGATCCAACACCAGGATGTTTGCTTGATGGTAACTTCAGACATAGTATCGTTTCACGGTGTCTGAGTTAATAAGCTGTGGAAATTCATCGCCGTCCATTTCTTGCAATCTGAGAGCACCTCCTGTCAATACCTCCTTGACAATAAATGGGCCTTCCCAGTTAGGAGCGAATTTTCCCTTGGACTGATCTTGGTTGTCGAGGATCTTCTTCAAAACCAAGTCATATTGTTTAAACTGCCGTAGCCGAACTTTCCTGTTGTAGGATCGGCCGATCCTTTGTTGATATAATTAACCATGGAAGATAGTCGCGGTTCGCCTTTCATCTATTAAGGATAATTGGTGATACATGTCTTGTACCCATTGATCTTCATCTAGCTGAGCGTCCATCAACACTCTGAGGGATTCCATTTCTACTTATATGGGGAGTACTGCTTCCATCCCATAGGTTAATGCGTAGGGGGTTGCCCCAGTTGAAGTGCGTATTGATGTTCTGTAGGCTAACAGAGTAAGAGGCAATAAGTCATGCCATCCTTTGTGGTTGGCGGACATTTTTTGCATGATCTTCTTGATATTTTTGTTAGCCGTTTCAACAGCACCATTCATCTTTGGATGGTAGATGGCGAAGTTAAGGTGTTTGATGTGGAATTTACTGCATAACTCCTCCATCATTTTGTTGTTGAGGTTCTTAGCATTGTCTGATACAATTACCTCTGGTTGTCCATATCGACAAATAATATTATTTCTAATTAAAGCAATGATAACTTCTTTAGTAACCCTAGGGAAGGAGGCTGCTTCTACCCATTTGGTAAAGTAGTCAATCATGGGGAAGATAAAGCAATGTCCATTACTAGCTTTGGGCTCGATGGGCCCAATCACGTCCATTCCCCATATTGAGAAGGGCCAAGGTGAACTCATATTGTGGAGCTCCCGTGGAGGGGCGTGGATAGCATTCCCATGAATTTGACATTGATAACATCTCTTGACGTGGTCATTGCAGTCAACCTTGAGAGATAGCCAGTACTGTCATGTCCTGAGGATCTTCTTAACAAGGAGGGGGGCATTCATGTGTGGGCCATATACTCCACCATGGACCTCATTCATGAGTCTCTGAGCTTGATCCTTATCCAGGCATCTGAGGAGACCTAGTCCTGCATCTCTCTTGTAGAGTGCATCTCCGCTCAGGTAGAATTTCATAGCTAGTCGATGAATCAGCCTTTGCTCAGTCAGGCTTGCCTCAGCGGGTGTAGATCCATCTCGCAAGTACTCCTTGATATGCTGATACCAAGGTTGTTGGATGGGAGGTAGCTCATCCGATACTTCTCCAACATAGTTCCCATAGGCTGGTGCCTTTTGTAGGGCAAATGTGACGCTTGGCATGTGTTCCTTGTCAGGTATGTGAATCAAGGTGGCCAAAGTTGCTAATGCGTCTGCGAAGTAATTCCTATTACAAGGAATGTGTAGAAAGGAGATCTCTTCGAACTTCGAAGCCATCTGTAAAACTTGCCGATGGTAAGGCAGCAAACGTAGTTCTTTGGTTTGATAGATTCCCGTGGATTTTTTGACTAGCAACTCTGAATTCCCAAAGACAGTTAACCACCTGATGCCCATTGAACAGGCAAGTCTTAGCCCCATGATACAGCCTTCATACTCAACTGTGTTGTTGGTATTGACAAACTGCAATTTAACGGTGAAGGGATACTACTCCCCCGTACTGGATACTAGAACTGCTCCAGCTCCAGCACCAGCACCTTCCATATTAGCAGCTCCATCAAAATACATGTTCCATATTTGACGTGTATCGTACTGATGGTGTTGCTGAATTGTCATTACCCCTTCATCGGGGAAGTATGTTTCCAAGGGTTTGAAATCCCCTGAAGGTGCGGCGGCTAGTTGATCCGTGATTCCTTGACCTTTAATGGACTTTTGCATCACGTAAACAATGTCAAATTGTTGTAGAATCAACTGCCATCTGGACAGCCGACAATTCAGTATGGGCTTACTGAACATATACTTGAGAGGATCCATACGGGATATGAGATGGGTTGTGTGCCCATGGAGGTAATGTTGTAACCTCATGGCAACCCATGCTAAAGCACAACAAGTCTTCTCAATCAGAGTGTACTTGTGTTCACTGATGCTGAATCTTTTGCTGAGGTAATAGATAGCTCGTTCTCGGCCTCTATCGTCTTTCTGACCCAACATGCAGTCCATGACATTGTCACTTATGGAAAGGTACATTAATAGGGGAACATCATCCCTTGGTTATACCAAAATAAGAGCTTTGACTAGCTGCTCTTTGATGGTAAGGAAGGCCTTCTGGCACTCATCATTCCATTTCATGGAGGAGTTCTTCCTTAACAGCTTGAAGATAGGCTCATAGGTTACTGTGAGTTGAGAAATGAACCTACTAATGAAGTTGACTCTTCCTAAAAATCCCCGTATTTTCTTCTCTGTCTGAGGAATGGGCATTTCTGTAATTGCCTGGATTTTAGTGGGATTCAGCTCAATCCCTTTGTGGCTGACTAGAAATCCTAGCAACTTGCCTGATTTAACACCAAAGGCGCACTTGGCTGGATTCAACTTCAAGTTGTACTTACACAACTTGTTGAAAAGCTTTTTGAGATGGTCTAAGTGGTCTTCCTCCTTCTGGGACTTGACGATGATGTCATCCACGTACATCTCTGATAGGTAGCTCCGGCATTGATGAGGCCAAAAGACAACCGTCTGTAGCAAAAGGTTCCCCAAGGCGTGATGAAAGCAGTTTTCTCATTATCCTCCTCAGCAACCATGATCTGATGGTACCCCGCAAAGTAATCAGCAAAGGAGTACATGCTGTATTGAGCAGTATTGTCAATGAGAATGTGGATAAAGGGCATGGGAAAGCTATCTTTAAGGCAAACTTTATTCAGATCCCGATAATCCACGCAAACTCGCACCTTTCCTCCAGGCTTAGGCATGGGAATGATGTTAGATATCCATTCAAGATATATGGACACAATGATAATACCAGCTTGAAATTGTTTCACAATTTCTTCTTTCACCTTTAAACTCCACTCAGGTTTTAATCGCCTGAGTTTCTACTTGACTGGCTTGAATCCCTCTTTAATGGGAAGGCGATGAAGAACAATGTCAGTGGACAAACCCACCATGTCTTCATGAGACCATGCAAACACATCCTGGAATTGGTTTAGTAGCGCAACCATGTCATACCTCTGGTTTGGGGTAATGTCTGAACCAATCTGGATTAACTTAGGTCTTTCTAAGGTTTCAAGATTGAAGGAGGTGGTTTGATCAAGGTTGGGTTTAGGTTTGTCTTTGACCCATTCTTTGATCTCCGGAGGCACCTCAATGTCCTCTTATATTTCCAGAAAGTCTGAGTCCAACTTTTCATCAAAGTTACATTCCTTGTGGAGAAGAGGCATCTTATCAGCAAGTACAGGCACATCTAAGTTCAGAGTCCTGAAACAAAATATGCTTTCACTTAATATATATGAGATTGTTTAATCATACATAGTGTTAGCATGTACGGACAAAACAACTGCTAATACTGTACAGAAAAGTAAGCATTTATGATATCTACAGGGCAGAAAGAAGTCCTGCCCATTTAACCGTTGTCGACCAATGCAAGGAGTGCTGCTCCAATTGGCAAGGGCAAAGTCCCGGGGGACTGTAATGATGCGTACACCTGACATCATTCGGACGATGTCTTGCTTAATTCTCTATTCCTCTTCTTCCACCTTGGGATCTAGAACAAAGCCTTTCTTCTCCTTTACCGGTATTGGCTTAGGAAATAATATAGCCATTACGTTGGCTAGCACCTTTACCGGAGATTATGAGGACTCTGGATGTACATGTGGAAATAATAGTCGTGTGGCTGAAGTGGAAGGAATCTGCTTATGTTTATGTGGATTCCTGTAACTGGTACTGGCAAAATAGCCTAGTCCGGCAGTCCTAGTTTGACTGTACACTTGAATCGGGTGCTTAATACCCTGATGATTTTTTCTCAGCCCTTGTCCCGGCTGGTGTCCCAATGACATCATTTCTTGAGTAGCTGCCATCACTTATGAAGAAATCTTGGGTATGGGAAATGGCGTCCCAATGGCATGATATTGAGGGTTACTTACTTCCAAAGCGTGGAAACTGACCGACTCAACATTGGAATTGAAACTGATGAGCGGTATGTCACCCTGTTGAGGACATTCTGGTTCAGCGTTGACTGTAACTAGGCTATTATTGATAATGTATTTGAGCTACTGATGAAGAGTGGAGGGGACTACCCCAGCCATATGAATCCACGATCTCCCTAGAAGTAGGTTGTATCTTGTCTATTTTGAGCACGTGAAAAGATACATAAAATGTATGAGGACCAATCTCAATTGGCAGCTCAATCTCTCCGACTGAATTTCGATGGGATCCATCAAAAGCTTTGATGATCGTATGGCTGTTTCGGATTCGCTGGAGATTGACATTCATCTTCAGTAACGTAGCATAAGGACAGATATTCAAAGATGGACCTCCATCTACCAAGACTCCAGCTAACATGTATCCAGAGGATAAAACTGTAATGTGCAACGACTTACAATGACCTGTCCCTTCGGGCGGTATGTCATCATCAGTGAAAGAGATCACATTGTTGTTGAAAATGTGATCAGCCAGATGTTGAAATTTTTCCACATCCACTGCTTTCGGCAAGTAGGCTTCTTCCAAAACCTTTAGTAGAATCTTCCTGTGATCCTCGGAAGTTAAAACCAAGTCTAGTATTGAAATTTGATGTGGAGCTTCTCTTAAGCTTAAAACCACCTTGGCTTCATTATGACCTATAGCACGGAGAAATTTTTCAATCTTCTCCATAGGTATTTTCCCCTTTGATTTGATGGCGGGCTTCATTACCCATTGGGGAAGATACAGTGGATTCTCCTTCGACACTACAGTAGTTTTATGACATGTGGATCGTTCAGCTTTTCCATAATTCTAGGGAACTTTCTGTAAGCTGACA
Source organism: Panax notoginseng (assembly GCA_016801055.1). Classification (NCBI taxonomy): domain Eukaryota; kingdom Viridiplantae; phylum Streptophyta; class Magnoliopsida; order Apiales; family Araliaceae; genus Panax; species Panax notoginseng. The sequence continues at coordinate 77,085,146 of CM029016.1, read as the reverse complement.
ATAGGATATTGTGGTCTGAATGGCAAAATGATGGGCTCTGGAGCTGCCACTTTCAAAGGATTGTTAATTCCTTTGAGCTGAATGGTGAGTGGTTTAACAGTCTCATCGGCCTCAGAGGATATAACTGCTACCAGTCCCTTCCATTTAGTGGGACAAGTATTTTCACTCTCAAATAACACAGTATAATTGTCTGCCAGTTACAGGACACCGCTATCGATTAAGTCCTGGATAAGGTGGCGGAGTGCCCAGCAATCTTCTGTGCTGTGACCGCGAGAATGGGAGTGATACTGACATACTCCATCAGGATTAAACTGTCCTGAACGGGGATTGATTGGAGGTAGGAGGGAAGTTATTCTTCCTTGATTTATTAGCATCTGAAATATCTCCTCCATAGGTTGGCCCATGTATGTAAATTCCCTTCTACTGGAAAAATCCCGACGGGCTTTGGCAGTCGCTCTCTTCGTTACTTTGTCCTGCAATGTTTCATTTTTTGAAGGTGACGATGGAGTATTCATAACCAAGGGGAGGAGACTAGCATGCTCCTGGCTGACTAATTGGCGTTAACTTGATGCTGATAGGTCACCAGTTCTGCCAATTGATCGATTTGTTGACACAGAGCTTTCATCTTTCGTTCCATAGTAAACTGGAACTTTGCATAATCCCAGTTGTCAACACCGTCTTTGATGATCTGGGATGCTTCGCAGTTAAAATTAGAACTTTGTCCAGTGCTCCAATTAATCATGTTGACCTCTTCCTCTTTGTGTGGAGGAAGAGGGTTGTCTTGCACGTGAGGTTGATCTGGTTTGGTGACCACGATCTCACCATTGTCTATTAAATCTTAGATCTTGTGTTTCAAGGCCCAACAATCTTGAGTATTATGTCTAGGTGCCCCAACATGATAAGTACATTTCTGAGCAGCATTAAAACCCCTCCCATTAGGGTTGGCTGGTGGAAGAAGATGCGTGATTTTGTTCTGAGTGGTCAGAAGATTGAAAATGTTCTCGAGGGAGTCCCCTATGGGTGTGAACACTCGAGGGCGTTTGATTTCTCCACCCTTAGGCAATGGAGGGTTTGAAGACTGTGCTTGAAAAGGAGCGCAATTTCTCCATTGGATAGGCATATTCGGATTGCCTTTCTGACCTTGGAGTATCAAGGAAACATCCTCCTCTTTCTTTTTATGAACCCTCCGGGGGTCCTTTCCATAGTTTCTGGATTGGATGTGCTCAGCAACAGCTTTGAGAACGGCTAGGTCTTGAATTTTACCTGACTTCAATCCCATCTCAGTCATTTCTCCATGTTTGATCATTTCAGAAAATGGTTTACCGATGCCAACTAAAACTCTCTCATAGAAAGGAGCTTCTTGTATGTCAATAAAGGTCATGACCATCTCTAACTCTGTCATAGAAGGAACTACTTGAGCAGCCAGAGGCCTCCACCTTTGAGCATATTCTCTAAAAGACTCATTGGACTGTTTCTTGACCTTGGTAATCTAGTATCGGTCAAGAGCCATTTGAGACTGGAAGCTGAATTGTGTGAGGAAGGCGTGAGCTAGCTCTTCCTAGCTATGGATCTTTGAGTTGTCTAATCTGGTATACCACGAACGGGCTTCTCCAGTCAGACTCTTTTGGAATAGCTGCATTCTGAGCTTCTTGTCCTCTGCATAAGATCCAAGTTCTCCAATGAACACCTTCAAATGTGTATAAGGATCTCCTAACCCATCATACTTTTCGAAGTCAGGAGTTTTGAACTTCTATGGATAATGAACACCAGGGAATATACAAAGGTCGGCATATGAAACACTCCCGTGTACTCCAATTCCTTTGATAGAACAGAGGGTTTCTTCCATTTGAAGAACTTTCTTTTTGATGTCACCGGTGTCTGGATCTCCTGTGAGATGGGCGGCATCATGACTTTTGTTGGTTGTATCCAACTGCAGTTCAGGTACTGTAATGGCTTTATCAGAACCTTGAGTTCCTCCTTGTGTGGAGGATTCAGCATGTATGGGTATCTTTGGACCCTGAGTAGATTGATGTAGTTCTTTAAGAAGAACAACCAAATTTGTAATTTGTTTATTTAATCCATCAAATTCGTCGCGAGAAACTAGATTACACTGGTCAGATGAAGACATGATTGGATGTAGGCCTGTGGCCTTTTTGGACTTTGACCAGGTAATAGGTCTGAATGCTTCCCTGCGACAAAACTGACATAGTTTAGTTTTAGTGATGGTGTAAATGTTAACAAGCTATGTGATGTGTCTGTTTTAGGAATTTTGTCCTGCAAAACGGATGTTAGCTGTTTGCAATACAGGATAACATGTTAATTTAAATATTTATATGCGCATATATCTTCATATTTCTCATTACATGGAGATGAATATGAAATGTAAATTACAAGTAATTGACTTTACAAGTAATTTGAAATGACAAAGCATGAAGAGACATTCATCCGCGTTTGGTTTATCAGAGCCTGACCTATCTTAGGTTACTCTCGCAGCTTTTCAGCATGAAGGTTCCCAAATCATCGCAATTTACTCAACGGGAAGTTAATCCGGTCTTTCAACTGGAACGAATTTGGGTGGTGCCTTTCCTGAGCCTCGTTGGAATTAGTCTTCCTACGAGTCCAATAATCAAACACCGACAGGATAGCCTCCTGGTGGAGGGACCACACAATATACATTCACATACAACGTGTCTCACCGTTTATGAAAATGATGACATGTTCGAAGTACTAATATCACAAGCAGATATAGTGTAAAGCATTAATCGCAGTAAAGATATGCATTCGTACACATTCATCATAAATGTAAATGCAACATCCACACACAAGCATATAACAGTTTTGAAAAGCTTGTAATAGCGGCTTAAGTCCTCTTACTGGTGTCCCCAGCAGAGTCGCCACCTGTCGACGTCGGGATTTTTATTTGTCCCTTTTCGTTACCTGTTCTTTTGTGTTCTCTTTTAGGTAAGATTTGTTTGAAAAAACAAGTGAAAAAGGTCCGACATGTATAATGTCGACGATGGACTGTTAAGATTCGCCAGTTGGTTTTTTAACTAGTTGTACCAACACAACTGAGAAAAGGTTTGCATACTGACCCAGTGATGTGACACTGCTAAACGGGTCTGTGAAACCGAGATTCATTTAGGGTCGGGGATTTAATTATGCGGAGGGAAGGTGTTAGGCACCCCCCGACATCTGTGTTGCCACGGTGACCGCCACTTTTCAATAAACTATTATATGAGTGTGTGTGTGTGTGTGTGTGTGTGTGTGTGGGTCAATGTGTTGTTATTTGGAAATAGTGTTATGCCTCGTTCGCACCTATATACAAAGGATTTGAATTTATGTAAAAATTCAGTTTTAAACAAGATATAGCAATGATGTTTTAAAAGAGGTTTTTTCAAACCCCGTGCTCAATAGTAATTGAGGCCTTTGATACTTCTATTTTATTAAATATTCGGCTTGATTGCTTTTATTTTCGAGATGCGAAGCATCTTCGAGAAAATAATGTACAAAGCAGTGCCGAACTCCTCATGGGTATGAAAACCATCGGAGGAAATCCAAACACCGTGAATAAATTTATAAGCTGCTTACAGCTGAAAATGTCCATCACGGGAACCGAATCTAGATTTAGTAGACTGAATCTGTGATTACATGATTCCTAGGCTCACATGATGCCGCAATTGATATGAACGCAGTAAGTAGATATATATATATATATATATATATATATATATATATATATATATATATATATATATATATTTATGATCAACCACCACGAAGCACCTCCATGGGGGATCGAAAATGTAAATAAAGCTGTAAAAGCGATCAACTGTCACAGAGGAAACTCCAGGCGGGACGAAATGTATAGAAAGCAGTAAAAAACGGTCCACCACCACGAAGTAAACTCCAAGTGGGATGAAATGTAAATATATATATATATATATATGAATTGTGCGTTGAACTTTGTTCGATGAGCCTGGATTTTATATCCGGTGCGTTTACTGCTATCCGGTGTGTTTACTGCTTTAATATATATATATATATATATATATATATATATATATATATATATATATATACGCGAAAGCATTTAAACGCACCAGACATAAGTCTAGGCTCATCGAACAGAGTTCGACACACAGTTCATATATATAGGTAAATATATATACGAAAGCCATTAAACGCTCCAGACCAAAGTCTAGGCTCAATCGAGGCATAACTCGATAATGTTAGTCCATATATAAATATATATATATATATATATATATATATATATATATATATATATGTATATATATATTTATATAAATATAAGTATCTATATATATACAAACTGAAAAGAAACCACGGACCGAAGTCCGGGCCTACACACTCAACGTGACTCTCAATGTGAAGAATAGTGTGTGAAAAGATGAAGAGAAAGGATTGAAAATGTGTAAGAAGGCTTAAAGTGGGTTGCCAAAGAAGACTTCGATAACTTGAAATGGATGAATACTCGGCTCCCGCCAGTAAAAAGTAGCTATATATGAGCTTACAGGTGTTTAAAATGAGAAAGCACTCAGTTTGGGTGTGTACAGAGCAAATTGGACAGGGCTTCCTTGCCTTTTTCTCTTTAAAATGGCCATCCCAAGCTCTCTATTTATAGAGGGGGGAGCCACAGGTGTACCTACGACTAGGCTGCTGGTGTACCTGAGGCTGCTCGGGGTGCCCCCGGCTTCGTGGGTCCCGTCGTCTCGAAGTACGTGTACGCATGCAAAGTGATGTCCGCTCGAACTTTCAGAATTATAATCTGGGCATCCGACTGAGGTATGTAAGACCTATTTTGGACCGTTGTTGTCGAGAGTTACGCAATGACATGGGATTAGAGGTTGTACGAAGTCAGTAAGATGGGACCATGCCTTCCGGTCTTCATGCTTTAAATTCTATCTATTACCATGCGTAATAGTCACTCGGGATTGGACTTCCTTGGTTCTTGTGGGACATTGCTGTGTCGAAATGTATGTCTGAAAAGTTGAGACGGCGTGATGTGGCGTCAAGGTGGCAAGATGACGACTTTGCCCCTTACCGGGGTTGTCTCTGGTTTGGGCTGATAAAGCAGACGTTGCTCAGGTTTATCTCTGAGATTGGACTGTTGCAAGTGTTGAAGGTCCTCAGTGTCATCTCTGAGGTGTGCCTGTCTTCCTGGTGTTATGGCCAGGTCTTGTACTGTGTACCTCAGTGTAAGCGCCGAGGTTGAAGCTGATTGCATGCATTTGAAACAAGCATTTCCGTGATTATCTCTGGAATTGCAACTGCCTTCCTTGGGGTTATCTCCAAGGTTGGAATTTGCTATTCCCAGTGTTGGGACTGAAACTGAACATCTCAGGGCTATCTCTAGATGAATCGGTCTTCTCCGGTGGAATTTTCGGTATTGGAACTGTTACTTCCGGTGTGTGTTCCGGGGTTGAAACTGTTACTTCTGGTAATATCCGAACTGGATGTGAGTTGTCTTCCAGGGTTATCTCTGAAAGACGAATTTGCCCTCCTGTAATGTCAGTAACAGGTGTGTAGGAAATTTTGAGTGTCTACACTTTCCAAAGAAGAAAAAGCCAAAAAGGAAAGTTCCTTGCGAGAAATACAACAATAGGTCGAGGGAGATTTCATAGTCGAATCCTCCCAAACCCAGGAAAATGGTGAAGGAACAGATAAAGGAAAAGGTGGTGAAATTGCCGGGGAAGCCATCCCGTTGAAGAATCCTGACTTCATCCCTTTTTGCGAGGGGTCCAATTCAAGCGTCCCTGAGGAATGTATTGAATCAGGAAGCGATCAAGTTATGGCCATAAGTGAAGATATTCAGAACCAAGAGGTAACCTCTATCGCGAGCCCTGAAGGCAACATAACTACTGACAACTGGACTATTATGCCTTAGCTAGTCAAGAAGATGCAGATCTAGAGGATACAGTTGTGAGTTCCAGGAGATGTTAGGACAATATCACTTGTTTCGCATTGTGCCATTTATTTTCCATGCATGTAAAGAAAAAAAAACAACAAAAAAACAAAAAAACAAAAAAAAACAAAAAACAAAAAGAAAAAAGAAAAAGAAAAAAAAATAAAAAACAAAAAAAAATAAAAAAAAAACAAAAACAAAAACAAAAACAAAAACAAAAAGAAAAAAAGGAAAATAATAGAAGAAAAACAAAGACAAAGACATCTCTACACCCTTCTCACCACTTACCACTTTGAACCTTTTCAAACCAAAGTTAGAACTACGCAGACCTGATCTCCACTCATCAAGGGGAGTACGTAGGCAGCCATATATGGTGCGGTCTAACCAGTACAAAAATCAAAAAACCCCTTCAACCAAGCTCAAACTCTAATAAATATTTTCAGTCTTTTAAGCCAAAGCCTGAACTACGAAAGACCTGATCTCCTCATCAATGGGAGTACGTAGGCAACCATTTATGGTGCGGTCAAACCAAAAAAAAACCCAAACAAACACTTCTCAAATAGTCACTTCTCAAACTATTTATCTTATAAAGCAGGAACTACGTCGACCTGATCTCCCACATACACATGAGTACGTAGGAAACCATCAGTGGTGCAGTCAGACCCTCAAAAAAAATATCCAAACCCAAACATCAATCCCAAGTTTACACCCAATAACAACCCTCCAAGTCAGCGACCCATGTGGAGAAGACTCAACAACACTTCAATGTCATTCCATCAAATCTGGCAAAAATCTCAAAAAGGAAGAAATAGTGATACACTAAGACAACCAGCAGCGAGGACCTTCAAAGAGCCGACAACCTCAATAACAAGGCTTCATCAAATCAGAAGAAAATCATCAACGCCAATTGCGAGAACAAGTCAGGAACAATGATCGAGGGCATCAAAGCCCAAATCCACTACATGTTCACCATCTGGTACAGAAGTAAAAGCCTCTTACGATCTCGGCGTCTTATCAGCTCATCTGTCAAAGCAATTATCCCAGACAACAAGCAAGGCTGCAGCAATTTCAAAATTAGTGACAACCTGATATTAGAACCCATACAACAAGATATGGGCAATCTCATGAATAGCGATAACTCAACACTGAGGCATTTATCAACCATCCTAAAGAGGAAAATGAGCCAGTCAGCGCCATCAGGATGGTACATCAGCATCAGAGCTTCCCTCACATCATCTCACTGGCGATTTTGATATTACTCACTTGCGACTTCATCAACAAAGAGAGTTTCTCATATGAATCTTCGGCATCAACATGCGAAAGGACTGGGGCATTTTCCAAATCCAAAAAATGGAAAGAGCTTAAGGTGAGATCAAGCCTCTCATCAAAAGAAAGGGGAGAACTCCTGGAAGAAATCATGGCGACTTTAGCTTACCCCTACAAAAGAAGAGGAAAATTCTCAAGAAAGTTCTTAGCTCAAAAGCAGAAGCCCAATGATAAATGGTCTAGCGAATGAAATCCTCATCATCAAATGTGTTAACCAGCGTTTACACCGAAGTTCAAATCCGGGCAGTGAAAGAACGAGTTGCACCCTTCAAGGATGTCAGCGGCATTCAGGTCATCAGTTTAGCCGGGTTGCGAATCAAACGCTCAAGGAAATGGGGCACAAGCACCCAACAGCGAAAGGAAACCCCAAATCACCTCAAAAAGGGTGAGCATAACATCAGGCGGAGTCTGGCGAAGTAAAATGTTGAATATTACTTCAGCGAAGGTATCAGATGATCCGATATTCAAAACCATTAGCATCAATTCAGTGCAATATCAAGACAATTTAGCGATGAAAGCTTCGTATACCACCGTTCGAGTGGGAACTGAAACAGTTTGGCGATGTCAACGTATTCAACTACCAGCAGGGTAGGATCCGTTGTTAAAATACCATCAGGGTAGGCACCATCGTAAACTACCAGCGTATACATCAGGAAGGTCTGGTTATTTTAGAACGTCATCCCTAGTAAAGATGTAGAAAATATCTCAATTTTTCTTCATTAAACAAGCATCGATGACACCGACAAAAAGCTAAACTGTTGGAGTCAACATCAATATAGGCATCAGCAATGATCGGTAAAGGTAAAGCGATCTGCGAAAACATTTTAACATTCATAATAACATTCATTACATTGTGATTTACGATTTATAATATGCGAAATGCGATGTGCGAGTTGCAAAGTGCGATTGGCCAAATGCAAAAAGTAAAGTGCGAAGGGAGAAATGCGATTTGCAAAAATATTTTAACATTCATCATAACATTCATTACATTGCGATTTGCATTATTAAAAATACCTTATCATATTTCAAGTGTCTACTAATCTTTATCATGTCCATTCCATTGTATTGTATAAACATGATAAAGAGGGGCATCTATAGACACTTGAAATTTTAGTTTCCTGTTACTAACAATACAGGAGGGTAAAAATGTCTTTTTCACACTCCAGAGGTAACCATGGAGGACCACAACATCAATTCTAACCTCAGAGATAACCCTGAGGATATTCAGAGTCAACAGCATGATAACCTCAGAGATAACCCTGAGAAAAGACTGCTACAACTGTGCGAACACCGGAGATAACCCCAGGAGGGGCAAAATGGTTATTTTGCCAACTCAACTTCAATTCAAATCAAATACACTCATTTTAACTCAAAATTCTTCAAAAGAAGTCCCATAAGAACCATATCTTAACTTTGGAGCGCAAACTAGAAATGCTATTTCGATCATGGACCCATCTTCCAAGAATTAAAAAAGGGCAAATCTTGTGTCATTGTGTAGCTCTTGGAAAGAGCTTTCCAGAATGGTATAGCACGCTTTCATCGGACTCCCGGATTGAAAGTTATGACGGACCAAGCGAACAACGCGTTGTCCGAGTGTACGTACTTCGACAAGGTGGGACCCATATTCTGGGCATCCTAGGCAGTCGCGGGTATACCTGCGGCACCCCCCTTTATATATAGAGGGCTTGGGGTGGCCTTATTTGCAATAAAAATAGCGATAAAACCCTGCCTAATTTGTTCTGTACACACTATACACTAAGTGCTTTCTTATTTCAAACACTTTTGAGCTTATATTCTGTCATATTTTTACCGGCGAAAGCCCAGTGTTCGTCCATTTAAAGTTATTGAAGTTTTCTTTGGCAGTCCACTATAAGCCTTCTTACACACTTTAAAGCCTTTCTCTTCATCTCTGCACACACCATTCTTCACGTTGAGAGTCGTGTTGCGTGTGTATGCCTGGACTTCGGTCTGTGATTTCATTTAGTCCCGCCTGGAGTTTACTTCGTGGCGGTTGACCGTCTTTACAGCTTTCTATACATTTTGTCCTGCCTGGAGTTTACTCCATGGCGGTTGATGGCTTTTACAGCTTTATTTATATTTCTGATCCCCCATGAAGTTGCTTTGTGGTTGGTGATCATGTCTACATATATATATTTATAACTTTTATATATAACTATTTACAACTTTTATATAAACTGCGGCATCATGTGAGCCTAGGAATCATGTGATCACAGATTCAGTCTACTGGATCTAGATTAGATTTCCATGATGGACATTTTCAGCTGTAAGCAGCTTCTAAATTTATCCACGGTGTCTGGATTTACTCAGATGGTTTTCATGCCCATGAGTAGTTCGGCACCATTTTGTACATTATTTTCTCAAAGATGCTTCGCATCTTGAAAATAAAAGTAATCAAGTCGAACACTTAATAAAATGGAAGAGTAAAAGGTCTTAATTACTATTGAGCACAAGGGTTTGAAAAACCTCTTTTCTAAAATATCACTGCCATATCTTGCTTAAAACTGAATTTTTACACAAATTCAAACCCTGTGTATATAGGTACGAACGAGACCTCGCACTACTTCCAAATAATAGCACATTGACCCACATACACACACACACACACATTCATATAACAGTTTCTTAAAAAGTGGCGGTCACCGTGGTAACACGGATGTCGGGGGGTGCCTAACACCTTCCCTCCGCATAAGCAAGTTCCCGGACCCTAATAAATCTCGGTTTCATCGACCCGTTTAGCAGTGTCATATCACTAAGTTAATGTGCAAACCTTTTCTCGATTGTGTTGGTACAACCATATAAAAAACCAATTGGCGACTCTTAACAATCCATCGTCGACATTATACATGTTGGACCTTTTTCACTTATTTTTTCAAACAAATCTCACCTAAAATGAGAACACCAAAGAACAGAAAAGGGACAAATAAAAATCCCGACGTCGACATTGTCTTCCTTGTTAAATTAGTCAATGGAGTAGTTATCTTAGAAAAATCTTGGATAAATCTTCGATAGTATCCCGCTAACCCTCTAAAACTCCGTACCTCTGTCGGTGTCTTCGATTGTTCCCAATTAATTACTGCTTCCACCTTTGCTGTGACGCCACCAAATTCAGGTACTTGAAACCCTAACTCGGTGCTTCACGATACCATTTCTATGAGTGAAATAATACTAATAATAACAATAATATAAATACTAAACTTAATTTACATATATCAGAGTCTAATCCCAGGTACGCGACCTTTAAACATTCATTACATGATAATAATAGATATCATCTTCTTAATAAAGTTTAATTATTACATAAGATAGCATAGAACTTATTCTACCAACTTTCATTTTCACTTGTTATTGCCTGAACCTTCCGGTTGATCACGATTAGCTGAAAACATTTAAATTTAAAGCAAGAATGAGCATTTGATTGTCTAGCAAGCAATAAAAATTAACTAAAGAAAGAAAATATTTTCCGTGAATAGCACTTCTATAATGAATTAATAGTTATGAAGTAAGCTGAACCAATAATGTTACATATCAAATCTATATCAAAACTTGAAACTATGTATTGACTATAAATGGAAATCAGTTGACAGACTATGAACATTGTTTTCTATTTTCAAAAAGGTTAAACAAAACTTCATCTGTAAACTGTCATAACTTACAGGCACGAGGGTGATCAGCCCGTTATGTCCTGTATTGATCAATACTACATGTTCAAACGATATTTTCGTCCAGCATGTAAGACCCCAATTTTTATAAATAAAGATGAATTTTCTATAAATATCATTTTTGAATATTATGGAGTTAATTTGATATAATGCTATAGTTGTGGGTAATATTTATAAATTTTGCAAAGTAAGCAAGTTGTTATAAAATATTCGTTTGGTCGGAGAATATTCTTTTTGTCGGGGAATATTCGTACGACGGCACAATCATTGGTGGACCCCACAACGGAATTATTGTCGGATTGAGAAAACGATAGAATTATCTTTCTATAAAAATAACGGCTGAGGTGTTACCGTTAAAATCGTTAAAACTGTTGAACTACTTGGTAGTAAAAGTACAGTAATACGCGTGGTTGCATAGTAACACACGGTATTGATTATTGATGCTTACGTGAGAAGTCACTCAGCTATACTCAATTATTGCTACAGTAATTGCTGCATCATATCTCTTAAATTATTGTCATAGTATCATCTGTATAATATGTTATATTATTAAATCAATAATTGAGACGTTGTGGTAAGTTTGGTTATTTTATGGGGGGCCATATGTCATCATCTAAGAGTCTCTTCGTCAATAGTAATTACCTTCGTCAATAGTATTTACCTTCGTCAATAGTAATTACCGTCGTCAATAGTATTTACCTTGGTCAATAGTAATTACCTTCGTCAATAGTATTTACCTTGGTCAATAGTAATTACCTTCGTCAATAGTAGTTGTCCCTTCAAAATTACCAAGAGTCATTTGACCCTTCGTTAAGACCAAGAGCCACCCTCGGTTTTTCTATAAATAGAGGCCTAGGGCTTCATTATTTTTCACGAATTCATTCAAGCTATAGAGAGAGAAAGTATAGAGAGAATAAGAGAGAGAGAATAAAAGTATTCTGCTACATCACTTTTCCAATATCCAGTTCTTTTAAGGTAGGAAATATTATTTCTTTTATATTCATGAAGAGAACTTCTGTTATTCCATTTGTTATTATTCTGTTGGAATAACCAGTATACGCGGTCTACCCTATACTTGGTGACATTCTTCTATTATTCTGTTGGAACATCCTGTCTGTGTGTTTTACACCGGACCTGGTTCCGTTTATTATTCTGTTGGAACATCCTGTCTGTGTGTTTTACACCGGACCTGGTTCCGTTTTATTATTATTCTGTTGGAATATCCTGTCTGTGTGTTTTACACCGGACCTGGTTCCATTATTTATTATTCTGTCGGAATATCCTGTCTGTGCGTTTACGCCGGACCTGGTTCCATTATTTATTATTCTGTTGGAATAACCTGTCTGTGCGGTCTATCGCATGCATGGTGATTTCTTTTGTTATTCCATTCTTTATTGTACTCAGTTGGTTAAGTTTTGACTTCTATACTCCATGAAATTTGTGGAATATCCTTGATAGTTGCGTTTCATCCAGTATCTTTTCAAGAAAATATTCTTCTAAGCATTCTTGAATTTTACTCCACAATGCAGTATCATGTTGACAATTTGGACGTTGTTAATTCCTGGATAAATTAATTCTTGAACTTGTTTTATTGAATTCTTATATCATTGTCATCATCCTCATGTTTATAAAATATTGAAAGTCATCTGTGGCCTGTAGTGCATAGATGGACTTGGTATGATTATGACCAGGGATTATTCGGTATAATCATGACCGTAATGTTACAAATGATGTGGTAAAAGTCCTCATTGGCCCGTAGTGCATTGATGGACAGTTGTTGGCATGATCATGACCATTAATGAATATACGAATATCCTTGGCCGTAGTGCAGGGGTGATTCGATGATGTGGATTATTTTATTAAGCTGAGTCTCAGCGATCACAGTGTTGAAAAACTTTTTAAATCATAAAAGATAGTAGAGTTTATTTTCTACTTGACTCTTTTAATGGATTGCTTGTTCCGCTACAGTTAAACTTGATGTCTATTATATTTTATCAGTTTAACATTGTTGAAGGCTAATGATAATTTATTCTGCATTATCTTAGTCATAATATTTCTTACTGGGCTAGTTGAGCTCACCCTTTCTTTCACTGTTCTCTTCAGGAAATGAGAACGTAGCTGGGACAAGTCGGGGTACGGAGTGATGGTCCGAATGATAGTATTAGTTAGTAGTCCTCACTATTCTATGTAATGGTGTGTTAATAAATGTAATGAGGACTCCTTTTGAGTATGAATACTCTCTAGAAGATAATATTTGTATTCAAACTCACAGTTTATGTTTTGTCGTATTGTACACGACAGATGTATTAATCAGTTGTATTTGTATTCTGTACTATGTATCTGACGACCCAAGATGGGTGATGTATACCTAATTTTGGGGGCGTCACAGTTGGTATCAGAGCTTAGGGATATGATCCCTGGCTAAGATGTGAGAATAGAACTAGGAGGGGAGAGACGGGGAATTCCTTCGCTAGTATGACATACCTAAGTTTATTTGCATGGTATTTAATTGGTCGGTCATAATATAAGGATAATATATGACATATCAATTAATTTTTATTTTGTGGCAGTATCTGAAAATGGCATCTGAGAACGTTGAGAATAGCAATGGAGCACAGACGACTGTTGATTCACCACATATCAATAATCAGGATAATGTGCATCAGGAAGGTGTCAATCCTCATGCAAACAACAACACTGACCAAATGATGAATGATCAAATGTTCAGAGGCTTTATGCAATTCATGCAACAACAGGTGAAAGCGGCTCCTGTCCACAACGTAGGTGGAAATACTGGAAACTCTCTGGCGGTCACCGCTAAACAGTTTAAGGAGCTGGGACCACCGGAGTTTAAGGGAGAACCCAAACCACTTGTAGCTGAAACATGGATAAAGCAGATCACCAAGATATTTGATGTCTTGGGTTGCTCCGAGGAGCAAAAGGTTCCCTTTGCCGCCTTTATGTTGCGAGGAGAGGCAGATTACTGGTGGGAATCGATAAAGCGTACTCAACCTGCCGCACTGAAGATGTCCTGGGAGAAGTTCCAAGAGCTGTTTAACGACAAATACTTTCCCGAGAGTATTCGTCACATGAAGGAGGTGGAGTTCATCAAATTGGAGCAGAATAATATGACCGTGTCGCAGTACGAGGCAAAATTTGCGGAGTTATCCCGGTTTGCGTCCCACCTGGTGGATAATGAAGAAAGAATGACGCGGATGTTTTTAAGAGGTTTGAAGCCGGAGATACGTCAACATCTTGTTTCTCATAAACTGTGTTTGTATTCAGATGTTGTAAATAGGGCTCAGTTGGTGGAGCGCGATAACGAGACAACGCAACCAAAAGAGAGCAGCCGGCAAAATGATAATACCAGTGAGAGCAGTCATCGAAGCGGTGACAACAAGCGTGGAGGGAATCAACAGGCCAGAAATGGTAACCACTTCGGTGGTAATCAGGGCCAAAACAATAAGAATGGACATTTCAAGAAGAGGAGATTCAACAATGATGGAAAGACGTCAGCACCAGCACCTGTCGTTAAGGAAGGAGAACGACCACCTATCATATGTTTCAAATGCGGAGGGGAGGGGCACATCAGTCCAAACTGCGCGATGCCGTCCAAAGCATGTTATAATTGTGGAAGAGAAGGTCATTTAGCCCGATTTTGTCGTTTACCGAAGACAAATTCAGCTAGGATGGAGGCACCAAAAGCCGTCCCAGAAAAGTCAAAACCGGTTGTGCAAGGGAGAGCGTTTGTTGTGAACTCCCAGAGAGCAAGGAACCCGAATGAGGTCATCACGGGTAAGCTTATTATAAACTCTAAAGAAGTTTATACTTTATTTGATACCGGTTCAACCCATTCTTTTATTTCTCCTACTTGCGCTCATCGATTAAATTTGATTCCGGAGAAATTAGACTTTGACTTATCTGTGGAAACTCCGTTGGGAGAAACCTTCATTACCTCCACTGTTTATAAGTCTTGTTTGGTTCAAGTTGGTACCCACACATTACCTATCGATCTGATTTCATTAAAAATACTTGCATTTGACGTGATTCTAGGGATTGATTGGTTAACTACTCATTATGCAAAAATTGATTGTTTTCGTAAGGTTGTTAGTTTTCATATTCCTAATCGACCTATTATGCGAATTCAAGCAACCAAACCATTAAAATCAATCGCTGTCATCTCAAGCCATAAAACTATTCGTTTATTGAAAAACGGATGTCAAGCTTTCTTAGCTCATGTCACAGATCTAAACAAAAATACGTCAGTTTTGAATGATATTTCTATTGTTAATAAATTCCCTGACGTATTCCCTGAAGAACTTCCTGGCCTACCCCCAGAGCGTGAAATTGAATTTTGTATCGATCTTGAACCCGGTACAAAACCCATTTCCAAAGCCCCATATCGAATGGCTCCTATTGAACTTCAGGAGTTAAAGATCCAACTGCAGGAATTGTTAGACATTGGCTTTATTCGTCCTAGTACTTCTCCTTGGGGTGCTCCTGTTCTGTTCGTGAAGAAGAAAGATGGGAGTATGCGACTTTGTATTGATTATCGGGAGTTGAATCATGTCACCATCAAAAATAGGTACCCATTGCCACGTATTGATGACCTGTTTGACCAGTTGCAAGGAGCACAATTCTTTTCAAAGATCGATCTTCGTTCTGGATATCATCAGCTGAAGGTTAGAACTGAGGATATTCCAAAGACGGCTTTTAGAACTCGGTACGGGCATTATGAATTCCTAGTCATGTCCTTTGGATTGACTAATGCTCCTGCTGCCTTCATGGATATGATGAACCGGGTATTCAAGGAATATTTGGATCATTTTGTGGTCGTCTTTATTGATGACATCCTTATTTATTCCAAAAGCCGTGAAGATCATGAGCAACACTTGAGGCTGGTACTCCAAAAGCTTCGTGAATACAAGCTTTATGCCAAGTTGAAGAAATGCGAGTTCTGGCTGGAGGAGGTAGCATTCCTTGGGCACGTAGTATCAAGTCGTGGAATATCGGTTGACCCGGCAAAGATTGAAGCTATTCAAAGCTGGGAGCAACCTAAATCAGTGACCGAGGTACGTAGCTTTCTTGGTTTAGCTGGTTATTATCGGAGATTCGTGGAAGGATTTTCTCGAATCGCTACTCCATTAACTCAGCTGACTCGGAAAGATACAAAGTTTGGTTGGAGCGAAGAATGTGAGCAGAGTTTTCAAGAACTCAAGAGGAGACTCATTTCAGCACCTGTTCTAACAATACCATCTGGCTCGGAGGGATTTGTCATCTACAGTGATGCTTCGAGCAAAGGGTTGGGATGCGTTCTCATGCAACATGGAAAAGTCATAGCCTATGCATCAAGACAACTCAAGGAATATGAGAGGAATTATCCTACTCATGATCTAGAGTTGGCAGCTGTTGTCTTTGCACTTAAAATTTGGAGGCATTACTTGTATGGGGAGAAAGTGGAGATCTTTACGGATCATAAAAGTCTCAAATATTTCTTCACTCAAAAGGAACTCAACATGCGACAACGACGTTGGCTTGAACTGTTGAAAGATTATGATCATACCATTCAATACCATCCTGGAAAAGCGAACGTGGTAGCTGACGCATTGAGTAGAAGATCATATGCGGGTACAAGTGCAATATTAACAACGCAAAGACCCATTTTGTGTGACTTGCAAAGGATGGAGATAGAGTTAAAGACTCCAGGGACCCATGTGATGATGGCGAATATACGAGTAGAACCGACTTTAATCGATAAAGTTAAAGCTGCTCAAGCTACAGACCTGGAGCTGATGCGTATGAGGAAGAAAGTGCAAGAAGGTTCTATGCCGGAAGCAAGAATCGATGAAGAAGGAATACTTCGAGTCAACTCCAGACTTTGTGTTCCTAACAACCCTGATTTAAAGTATGAAATCATGATGGAGGCGCACAACACACCGTTTGCAATCCATCCTGGAAGTACCAAAATGTATCATGATCTTCGTCATACATTTTGGTGGAGCAATATGAAGAGAGAGATAGCGTTGTTTATCTCAAGGTGTCTAACTTGTCAACGAGTCAAAGCGGAGCATCAAGTACCAAAAGGTCCATTGCAACCACTTGAAATTCCAGAATGGAAGTGGGAGCACATTACCATGGATTTCGTTACCGGTCTTCCTAGGGTTTCTCAAGGTATTGATGCGATTTGGGTCATTGTTGATAGATTGACCAAGTCTGCTCATTTCTTACCGATACGAGAAACTTATACACTTGAACGTCTTGCTCGTATGTACATAAACGAGATTGTAAGACTGCATGGTATGCCAGTATCCATAATTTCTGATCGAGACCCAAGATTCACTTCACGATTTTGGGTTAGTTTACAAAAAGCTATGGGCACGGAGTTACGATTTAGTTCAGCATATCATCCTCAGACGGACGGACAATCAGAGAGGACTATTCAAACTCTTGAAGATCTATTAAGACTCTGTGTCTTTGACTTCAAGGGAAGTTGGGACAAGTTCTTACCATTGGTGGAGTTTTCCTACAACAACAGTTATCAAGCAAGTATTGGCATGGCTCCATTCGAAGCATTGTATGGAAGAAAATGTCGTTCTCCAGTATGCTGGGATGAGGTGGGCGAAGCAACGTTGTTGGGACCGGAGTTGGTACGTATGACTACAGAAAAGATTCAAACGATCCGACAACGTATAAAAACCTCACAAGATCGACAAAAGAGTTATGCTGATCTTCATCGAAAGGACGTGGAATTTGATGTAGGAGATCATGTGTTCTTACGTGTTGCTCCATGGAAAGGAGTTACGAGATTTGGAAAGAGAGGAAAGCTAAATCCTCGATTCATCGGTCCATTTTTAATCCTCGATCGAGTAGGAACTGTGGCTTATAGACTCGCTTTACCGCCAAGTATGTCTCGTGTTCATAACGTTTTCCACATATCCATGTTACGCAAATATGTGGAAGACCCGAACCACATTATTGAGTTAGAACCGGACGAAATAGCGGAGGATTTGACGTATGAAGAAGTTCCTGTTCAAATCTTGGATAAGAAGGAACATATTCTACGCTCCAAGGTTATACCTCAAGTTAAAGTTTTGTGGAGAAACCACGATGTTGAGGAAATGACTTGGGAGTTAGAATCAGAAATGAAATCAAGGTATCCTTACCTCTTCGACATACCAGGTACGTACCCTAATTTCGAGGGCGAAATTTCATAAGAAGGGGAGGTTGTAAGACCCCAATTTTTATAAATAAAGATGAATTTTCTATAAATATCATTTTTGAATATTATGGAGTTAATTTGATATAATGTTATAGTTGTGGGTAATATTTATAAATTTTGCAAAGTAAGCAAGTTGTTATAAAATATTCGTTTGGTCGGAGAATATTCTTTTTGTCGGGGAATATTCGTACGACGGCACAATCATTGGTGGACCCCACAACGGAATTATTGTCGGATTGAGAAAACGACAGAATTATCTTTCTATAAAAATAACGGCTGAGGTGTTACCGTTAAAATCGTTAAAACTGTTGAACTACTCGGTAGTAAAAGTACAGTAATACGCGTGGTTGCATAGTAGCACACGGTATTGATTATTGATGCTTACGTGAGAAGTCACTCAGCTATACTCAATTATTGCTACAGTAATTGCTGCATCATATCTCTTAAATTATTGTCATAGTATCATCTGTATAATATGTTATATTATTAAATCAATAATTGAGACGTTGTGGTAAGTTTGGTTATTTTATGGGGGGCCATATGTCATCATCTAAGAGTCTCTTCGTCAATAGTAATTACCTTCGTCAATAGTATTTACCTTCGTCAATAGTAATTACCGTCGTCAATAGTATTTACCTTGGTCAATAGTAATTACCTTCGTCAATAGTATTTACCTTGGTCAATAGTAATTACCTTCGTCAATAGTAGTTGTCCCTTCAAAATTACCAAGAGTCATTTGACCCTTCGTTAAGACCAAGAGTCATTTGACCCTTCGTTAAGACCAAGAGCCACCCTCGGTTTTTCTATAAATAGAGGCCTAGGGCTTCATTATTTTTCACGAATTCATTCAAGCTATAGAGAGAGAGAAAGTATAGAGAGAATAAGAGAGAGAGAGAATAAAAGTATTCTGCTACATCACTTTTCCAATATCCAGTTCTTTTAAGGTAGGGAATATTATTTCTTTTATATTCATGAAGAGAACTTCTGTTATTCCATTTGTTATTATTCTGTTGGAATAACCAGTATACGCGGTCTACCCTATACTTGGTGACATTCTTCTATTATTCTGTTGGAACATCCTGTCTGTGTGTTTTACACCGGACCTGGTTCCGTTTATTATTCTGTTGGAACATCCTGTCTGTGTGTTTTACACCGGACCTGGTTCCGTTTTATTATTATTCTGTTGGAATATCCTGTCTGTGTGTTTTACACCGGACCTGGTTCCATTATTTATTATTCTGTCGGAATATCCTGTCTGTGCGTTTACGCCGGACCTGGTTCCATTATTTATTATTCTGTTGGAATAACCTGTCTGTGCGGTCTATCGCATGCATGGTGATTTCTTTTGTTATTCCATTCTTTATTGTACTCAGTTGGTTAAGTTTTGACTTCTATACTCCATGAAATTTGTGGAATATCCTTGATAGTTGCGTTTCATCCAGTATCTTTTCAAGAAAATATTCTTCTAAGCATTCTTGAATTTTACTCCACAATGCAGTATCATGTTGACAATTTGGACGTTGTTAATTCCTGGATAAATTAATTCTTGAACTTGTTTTATTGAATTCTTATATCATTGTCATCATCCTCATGTTTATAAAATGTTGAAAGTCATCTGTGGCCTGTAGTGCATAGATGGACTTGGTATGATTATGACCAGGGATTATTCGGTATAATCATGACCGTAATGTTACAAATGATGTGGTAAAAGTCCTCATTGGCCCGTAGTGCATTGATGGACAGTTGTTGGCATGATCATGACCATTAATGAATATACGAATATCCTTGGCCGTAGTGCAGGGGTGATTCGATGATGTGGATTATTTTATTAAGCTGAGTCTCAGCGATCACAGTGTTGAAAAACTTTTTAAATCATAAAAGATAGTAGAGTTTATTTTCTACTTGACTCTTTTAATGGATTGCTTGTTCCGCTACAGTTAAACTTGATGTCTATTATATTTTATCAGTTTAACATTGTTGAAGGCTAATGATAATTTATTCTGCATTATCTTAGTCATAATATTTCTTACTGGGCTAGTTGAGCTCACCCTTTCTTTCACTGTTCTCTTCAGGAAATGAGAACGTAGCTGGGACAAGTCGGGGTACGGAGTGATGGTCCGAATGATAGTATTAGTTAGTAGTACTCACTATTCTATGTAATGGTGTGTTAATAAATGTAATGAGGACTCCTTTTGAGTATGAATACTCTCTAGAAGATAATATTTGTATTCAAACTCACAGTTTATATTTTGTCGTATTGTACACGACAGATGTATTAATCAGTTGTATTTGTATTCTGTACTATGTATCTGACGACCCAAGATGGGTGATGTATACCTAATTTTGGGGGCGTCACACAGCATATCCGCCTTAGGCGCATAAAAGTTTTCCATGTTTGGGTTGTTCATACTTAGTCGGGAATCCGAACCAAAACAATTCAGTTAGATACAATAAAGTTCTATATTATTCAACAATATTTTTAAGTTTGTGTCTAGCCGAATCAAATAGCTTAGACGACTTTTAGGTCAACGTATACATACTAAAAACCAATAAGTATGTATCAACATGTAATAAAATATAATGATTATCCAAGTGAGTACACTTGTATAATCATATTTAGAAATTAACGAACAGAATAAATATCAGGATTGTACAATAATACTGCATTGATAAACAATGATCGAATAATTTAAGAACTTGTATGAATTCAAATAATTAGATACATAATCGATAACAAAAGAGTTAATAATCTGGCATAATGATAATATAATTCTGAAACTTTCTTACTCAAGTCCATTGCATAAAGTAAATACAAAGTTAGGATACTTGCTTGGTCTGTTGCTTATAGTTACACAACTTAGTTTTATCTTTTATATTGAGACCTACCATTAATAAGATCATTCGTTCGATTAGAATAACATATTATATCACATAGTACTGCTATTTTCAGTCAGCACGTAACATATTCACATTGTCATATAAGTTTAACAGTTCTTGGATCACAAATAAACACTTATCTAGTCAAATTATCTAAGTCCAGATCAATTTCTAAAATATTTCGGTGTACCGACGATTTAATCGGGTAATTATAGAGTCTAAAACTTTATTATGTAGTTCAATATTCGATTAGATAAATTAAATAACAGTCGTATTATTTTTCCATGGCTTATAATAATTTTTAATTAATTATTATAATTTATCATGATTTTTCAAACACTAAAATCATTTTTATATGATTTAAATATTAAATAATTCTATTATCATTAATATTTAATTAATATTAAATTATTAATAAAACCATTGCCAAAATATTAAAGTTATTTATAATAACTCAAAATATTTTTAAAATATTTTTATTACATTTAAATGATTTTTAAAATATTTAAAATCATTTTAAATAATTTTTATTAATATATAAATATTAATGTATTATTTATCAAAATATTAAAAGTCATTAATTATTACTTAAAATATTTTTAAATCATTTATATCCTTTTTAAATAATTTTTAATTTAATAAAACTATTTTTAAACTATTTATTTAATATTATTATTAAATAACTCTAATATCATTTAATATTAATTTATTAATGAAATTTATCTTTAAATATTAAAAGTTGTATTTTATAACTTAAAATATTTTTAAACTATTTATTTTTATTTAAAATAATTTTTATAATACTAAAATCATTTTTAAATTAATTTATTCAATATAATTATTAAATAAATCTAATACCATTAATATTAAGTAATTAATGAAATTTATCTTAAAATATTAAAAGTTATGTTTTATATCTTAAAATATTTTTAAATACTTTATTATCATTTTAAATGATTTTTAATATAATAAAATCATTTTTAATTAATTTATTTAATATATTTATTAAATAAATTAAATATTAATAATATTTAAATAAATACTAATATTTATCATAAATATGGCAAATTATTAAAAGTTAATTTTTATAACTTAAAATAATTTTTAAAATAATTTTTGTAATTTTCAGAAATTAATTTCTATTTTTAAATAATTTTTAAAAATTTAATTAAATAAAATTATTAAATCTGTCGTTATAGCCTTTAGCGACAGAAACCGTCGCCTAAAGTGTTCTTGAGCCTCAAGAACACTGACAAGCCAGTGTTCGAATAGCTAGGTTTGACCAAGTGTAATGACCAGACCATGATGTTTCTAGGCTATCTATTGATCACAACATGTAGAACTAATGTAACACTACATGATCCAACAACAAACATGACCAAATAGCATAACACAAAGGAGATCTAAGCATGCAAAGTGGCTGTCAGAGCTGTTCTTCATTTCTGGGTTACCCAAAAATAAAGAACAGTTCGACTGCCATACTTTAGGCTTCCACAACTTTGATTCCGGTGATGTTTTAATGATGTAAAAGTTGCAGTGTGTAGCCAACATGTGAGTGAAGAGATCTATCAGATAAAATATATCTAACAACAATAGAATCAACCGTTAAGATCCGGTCAAACTGTAAGACCCCAGCTTATTAATGAATAAAATCAAATTTTCTCTAAATATTATTGTGAATAATAAGTGGTTAATTTGATATAATACTTTGGTTATGGGTGAAATGTGCAAATTTTGTAAAATAAGTAAGTGGTTATAAAATATTCATTTTGTCGGAGAATATTCGTTTGGTCGTGGAATATTCTTGCTGTCGGGGAATATTCGTACGACGGCGCAGCCTTGTGTGGGCCCCATAACAGAAAGCGATTGGATGAAGAAAACGATAAGTATAAGTTGTTTATAAATAACGGCGTAGTTGTTACCGTTAATACTATTGGAATACCCGGTGGTTAAAATACAGTAGCACACGGTATTGCACTAAATATTGATTCTTAGGTAAGAAGACACTACTCAATAATTGTTACAGTAATTACTATTTAATATTTTATTTTATTGATTCAATAATTGCTACGTTGATATTTTATATTATTGTTGTTTCAATAATTGTCACTACACAGTAATTCCTATTATCAGATCAATAATTCATATTATTTGAATAATATTATTAGATAACATTATTGGCAATGTCTAGAAAGTTCTGTCAAGGAGATGTTTGGTCACCTAATTGCGCGCCATTAAGGAGAAATCCTTATCGAAAAGCCCCCTCTTTCTTAGGAACGGCCTGGTTGTCATAAATGAGATTCTGTAATATTATTTGTGAATAATTAATTATTGATTCATATGATAAGAAAATATTTATTTTATGTGGATATAAATGAGGGATATATTTTTGTGGTTAAAAATGAAGGAGTTAATGTTGAGGTTTTTATCAGTATTTTTATCGGAATGGAAGTATTAAAAATCAAGATTTTTGAGATATTTTGGGGGGGTTATAATTTTTAATCCGACCGTTGGATCGTGGTAATTTTTGGATATGTTATACATATATAAGTTGAGCATATGTCCACAAATTTTGAACCGTTAAAAATGAACGTATGATTTATTATGAATTTTACGAGATGACTGGTTCAAAAATTGTTGAATTTTCGGAGTTAATCATTTTGGTGGAAAATTCTAGAATTGGTGGGCCCCACTCTTTGTTGGTGAAGAAATATGCTGAGATTTTTATTCAAATGTGGTGGGTGGAAATAGTAGCAGGTAAAGCCATCAGGTTGCAGGTTAAGTCTGCTTCAGCGTGCTAACATTTTCCTATAAATAGAGGGCTAAGTTAGAATTGAAAATCACACCAGAAATAAGTTTTCTCTCTTTTTCTCTCTAGATTATTGAGTGTATTTTGTGAGTATTTAGATACTTTGAGAGTTTCTATTCATCAGAGCAAGTTTCTTTCAGCCTTATACCGGTATTCCGACCAGAAGTACTGATATTTTGAGGTAAGAGATATTATTTTCTTCTTAATGATATTATTTTCTTTAATATTATTATGTTGAAATATTGATATGAACTTTTTATCAAATTTAGAACTTTTTGTGTCGGGATTACTATTCACGTATACGTTACTATTCACATATACGGCACTATTCACGAATATGACACTATTCACCGAAAAATAAAATTTTCCCTTTTTGTCCAAGATGTCTATTATGGTTACTATCTTTGATTGTATCCATGTTTTGATCTTTATTTTTGAATTCTGCTTCGCAATTGATTATTATGAAGTATTATTGATCTTGGACAAACTGTTATACGAATCCCTACTATTTGTCCTTCTGTCTCACTGGATTCGTTCTCTTTATGATATTTTTCATCATCCTCAGTCCTAAATGATGATATTACTGAATATCTTTGGCCTGTAGTGCAAAGATGTATGATTACTTGATGAATATCTTTGGCCTGTAGTGCAAAGATGAACAGGTGTTGAGATGAACATGACTGACAGGTGATACAAATGAATATCTTTGGCCTGTAGTGCAAAGATGAATATTTGGATAAAGATGATTATTAATTGATGTTACAGGGATAAAATATTGATGATGGACTTTTAAATCTTAGAAGATAGTAGAATTCATTCTCTACTTGACTCTTATAATGGTTTGCTGTTTCCGCTGCAGTTGTTGATCTAAAACTTGTTGTCGATTATATTCTATCAGATTTTTTCCTGTTGAATACTAATGATAATTTGTTGTATATTATCTTAGTCATAATATTCTTTACTGGGCTAGTTGAGCTCACCCTTTTTCTTTTTGTTCCATTTTTCTTCTCAGGAAGTGAGAACATATCAGGATCTAGTCGGGATATGGAGTGATGATTCTAGAAAGATGTTTTAGCAGTCCTCACTATTTCTGTAAAATAGTGTTTGAATAATTGTATTGAGGACTTATTTGAGTGTGAATATTATCTAAAAGACAATATTTGTATTTAAACTCACAGTATGTGTTGTCGTATTTTGCACGACAATTGTATTATTGAAGTTGTAGTTTGCTTTCTGTACCATATATTTGGCGACTCAGAATGGGTGTTGTATACCTATTTTGGGGGCGTCACACAAACCATGTCAGAGACCATGTTCATATGTTTTTTGGGTTTCCCAGAAAACAGAAAACATGATCATGATGCCTGGTTTGACTATCCACTAAATCCAACATGTTTAATGTTTATATGATCTAAAGACACTAGAATGTGGTATAAACAATATACTACAACTTAGACGCAAGAACCATAACAAAACATCAAACCACTGTCAAATCCAAGCTCTTAAACCTCTTGTCAGACGGTTCTGGGCAAGATCTGGGTTACCCATAACTTGTCCAGTCATGGTTGGTCAATGATGTTTGACCACCCATAACTTTCACCCTATAATCGATCTGACCCTGATTTGAGTTCCAGAATACAGACCACGTGACATACTACAAGTACAAACTTTTAAAACATAAAAACCATAAACAGAACGAGATCTACAAGACCTGACATTTGGTTGTCAGACAACACATAAAAATTTTCCAAATTTTTGAAAACATCAAATCCGAGCCTATAGATGTTATGTATCTAACATCTATCAACCCAAATCATCAATATACACTACATATAACATGTTTAACACACAAAAACTAACATCTAATAGAGGATCAAAGTTCAGATTTCGTTTAGGGTTTATACCTCACTATGAACAAATCCTAATTCTTGGCTATTGATTTGGTTATGGGTGTAAGTGGGGCTTGATTTGGGAACTGAAATGCTACTATATTTCGTGGGTTTTAGAGAGAGAGGGTCATGGATGAGTATGGTGATCAAATGGGCTTAAAATATGACTTTTCTCTCTCTTGAATCTATATATATGACTTGAATGAAATGAATTGGCTGATATAAATGGCTAACTTGTATCTATATTAGTCACATGGTTGATCTAAAGTTGGTGAACAACTCCATATATGGCAAGATCCACAAGCAACCTAATAAAAAAAGAGAAAGGGCATTTTGGTCAATAGCCTTGAAATTTTAATGGCAATCTTGTCATTTGTCCCAATCCTTAGGGTTTGACCCTTAGGGTTTAACCCTTATGGTTTGCAAAAAAAATAAAAATAAATAAATATAACTTTTTTAGGATTTTGAAATTAGGTTTAAAAATGAAATTTTAGTTTCTGAAAATGAAAATTAGGGTTTCTTAAATAGATTAAGTTTCTTAATTACATTAGACTTGAAAATTAGGTTTACGAATTTACTAATCACAGTTAGCTTTCCAATGTCGCGATTAGGGTTACCAATTTAGCACTTAGGATTACTAATTTAGAAATTAGGATTTCTAGTTAATTAGGGTTTCTAAATATTAATTAGGGTTTTCCTAATTAACATGAAATCCTATAATACACAACATAAATTATATAACATAATTGTGAAAGCCCCGAATCCGTGTCTCAAATCACCGCGGATCCGGTACAATCATTCTATCACTATTTGCGGAAGATATAAACATAAATTGTTTATACAATAAACGTACACATTATTTTTTTAAAATCGAGTAACCTTAACTTATACACAATTCATAAACTATCAGACATATAACATAATTATTAAACTATTCTATTACAAATTAGTTGCACACTTTATCCCAAGTTGAACTTGGCTTTAACCCTTTCTCCTGTATCCGACATTTTCGCCTTAATCTGCAATGTTAAATCATGATATAGCAAGGGTGAGCATAAAAGTTGCCCAACAAGTTTAAATTTATTAAGACATATCATGATTGAAAGAGTCTGAATAATAAACTGGCTATAATTCAACAATATAATTGTGAACTAGCAGGAACAAACTTTTGACTGAACAAGTATTAAACATGAACAAATATATCTGGGCCAACTGGTAATGAAGGTGATCAGCCTTTCATACCTGACTTATACATGCAATATGTACAGAGTACAATTCTACAATGGCAATCAGCAATGATTAACCATAAGCATATCTGAATGAAACAACTCTTAGTAGAGTTAAGTAAAACAAACTTGCCTGCCCGGTTGATTACTGTTACGCAATTTATAACGCTTTATCCGAAGACCTATTATATAAATAATATCAATATATAAATTAGAATAATATCATCACAGTATTTAAAATAACCTAAACACATTATCACATAACCCTATCAGCCTATAACACACATAAAACTCAGTATCAGGTCAAACTATTTCAATCTAACTTGAACTCGACACAATTCTGACATCCCGACGGTCTAGTTAGACCTTTACTCGAGTTTAAGTTCAATTAAACTCTACCTTAACAGTTATCAATTATCTTAGATAATTTGAATATCAGTCAAAATAATTTTCATAAGCTCGTAATAATTTTTAAATAATTATTATCATTTATCATGAATTTTCAATTATTAATATCGTATTTAAATGAATTAAATACCCCAATATTCTATTATCATTAATATTTATTTATTATTAAATATTAATGAAATTCATGTCATAATATTATACTATATTTATAATATCACAAAGTATTTTTAATACTTTAAAATCACCTTTTATATGATTTTTAAACAATTAAATTCATTATCCGATAATTGCTATTAATATTAAAATATTAATATTTTCATGACAAAATATCAAAAGTCATATTTTATAACTTAAAATATTTTTATAACACTTAAATCATTTTTATATGATTTATAAATCATTAATTCTATTTTTCCATAATTTATTTAATGTATTTATTAAATAAACTAATTATCATTAATATTAATTTATTAATGAATTTCATCACAAAATATCAAAAGTCACTAAAAATAACTTAAAATATTTTCTAATACCATAATATAATTTTTCATGATTTTTCATGAATTAAACCCATTTTTAAATAATTTATTTAATATTATAATTAAATAAATTAAATATCATTTATATTCCAAAACTATTAAATATTTATGAAATATACTCTAAATAATTAAAAACTAATTTTCAGAATTTAAAATAACTTTTCGGAATTTATTTTGTATTTTTAATAATTAAAAATTATTTTTTTTCTATTTATTCAATTAAAATAATTATTTTCTAATTAAACTGTCGCTATAAGAGCCCAATAGCGACAGAACCGTCGCTATAGGTGTTCTTGGTGTTCTTGGGCCTTCATAGTCAGAGTGCATGGTACTACGTTTGACCGGTTGTAACTTTTTGATCCTTAAGTATCTGGACTTGTTCTTGTTTTAATAATATAGTACTAATGTAATACAACAACTACCAACTAAGTTCATGGCCATATGACACGAAATCAGAGAGATCAAAGCCTCTCAATATTCTGACAACGTTGTTCTTGAGTTTCTGGGTTGCCTAGAAACTCAAGCAGTGTTGAGGGTCCTTCTATGCAGCCTTAAATATTTGATTTTCATGCCATGTTTATGTGATCTTAAGGTTCAATATTGTAGTCCTCATGTCAGTATACACTACCATCTCACTAACTCAGCCGAACAACATCACATGTTCAAGATCTAGGCCGGTCAATGTAGGGGTCAAGAACTGTTCTTCAGAAATCTGGGTTTTCCAGATTTCTTCATCCGGCTGGTGGTCAACATGGGTTTGACTACGATTAGCTACGATTCTGCTACGGATCCGAGTGATCTAAAGGTATAGATGTAGAGCCTGCATGTCAGCCTACAAAATACAATCAACAACATTACATAACAACTTAAACCTAGCAAGATCTAGCGCCTGCAAAAGCTTGTCAGGAATTCTGGAAAAATTCGAGGTTACCCAGAATCGTTTTTCGTGATCGGTCAACGAGTTTTGACCGAGTATAACTGAAGATCTAGACTTGATCCAACCCTGATTCCAGTTTCAAATCACAGTCCTCATGTCATAGAACAGATTCAAAATATAAAACACACAAAACATCTAACACATAAAGAATTAAGCCCTCTGACATTTGACTGTCAGGCAATTTTTACAAAATTTTCCAGATTTCTTAAAATACTAATTTTGTGCATCTAAGTGTTATGGATCCATGATCCAACAACTCAGATCACTTATTAACACCCTAATACACAACTTTGACCAATTACTAACAACATCTAACATCAAATCATGAGATTTCTAGAATTAGGGTTTTATACCTTTAAAGCTTTGATCCTTGAACTTCTGATCTCTGATCTGATATTGGAAAGTTAAAGGTTGATCTAGCCCTAACTTAACACTCATATTTACTCTCAAATCTAGAATTCTAGAGAGAGAAAAGTCTTGGGCAAAATATAAAGTAAAGTAAGTATTTTACCTAACTTTTGTCTTTAATTTTTGGATTCAATGAATGTAGTGTTGCAAGGTGGCACCAAAGATTAGATATGGTAAGATATTTAACACATGTCAATATCTAAATGGATAAAGTCAACAAGATTTGGCAAGTCTTTTACTTAATCATTAAGAAAAGGGTATTTTAGACATTTCGCATTTAATTTTAAAGGCATTCTTGTTATTTGCCCTAACCCTTAGGGTTTAGAGTTTAACCCTTCGGGTTTAGGGTTTAACCCTAAAATTTTTAAAATTTCATTTCTAAAATTTCCAAATTTCGATTTTTAAAATAGAAAATTAATATTTCAAAATTGTAATTAGGATTTTCTAATTATATTAAAATTTACTAATCATTAATCAAGCTTACTAATTAGGATTAATATTTCCTAATTAAAATTTCTAATTTAGCAATTAGGTTTCATGATCATGCATTAGGGTTTATAACCCAAGAATTAGGGTTTCTAAATTATTAAAAATCCAATTATGCATTAGGGTTTTCCCTAATTAAGTTTATCATTAAAATACATTAACCTTATACATAGCTTTTAAATTCCCAAATTAGGATTTTAATATCCGAATTAGAGTTTCAAATTCCCGGAACTGAATTTAGAATTTCCAGAACCGATTTCTAGGGTTTCTTATAGATCGTAAGAATTTTCTAACTGAACGTGGATGTTCTAAATATATACTTAGGGTTTGTCACAGATATCATTTATCTGGTCAACCCTTGACCCTTAACCACATCATGCACACATATACACAGAACATAAACGCTTATTTCCTTAATCCTGAATAATTCACCTAAATCCTTCACAGAATTTTGAAATCCTCAAAATTCTTTCTCAAAAATATCAAACGCATACACTTATTTTCTGTCTAGGTTCTAATTTTGAACCTTAAATCAATTAATAAAAAAAATTTAAAATTTTCTAAATTCTCGGGTTGTCACAATAATTACTAAACAGTCTTGAACTCGTATTTAACCTTTCAAATTAGGGTTTTCAAATTAATACTAGGGTTTTGACATTTTACACCATAATTGACCAACCATTATCATTCTATACATACAATACATATTTATAGCACTGAAATATAAATAATATTATATTAATATACTCTCTCCTTATTCCAAATCCAGAATTAGGGTTTGGATTACATATCTGATATCTTCTTGCACATATAACATTATTACTTAGATTAAAATAATTAACTTAATTATTCTAAAACAAATTCATATAATAAAATAATTATTATAATAATTCTATAATCATTTCATATATTATTTAAATAATATAATAATCATATTTTCATGAAAAATAAATAATAAAATCATTTCTACTATTTAATTAATTATTATAAGAATATACTTTATAATGATCAATAATTCTAAAATAAAATTATTTGCAATTATTCATGTAATAAATATATTTTATTTATCACATAAATATATACGCTTTACCTTAAACACATTCCCATCTTTAAAATAAAATAAAAATTATATGCAAAATTTCTTATTTATTTACATAGAAAATATCGGGTTATTACAGCTGGGTCTACTGAAATTCCATCTCGGTCAATAACATGTCCTAAAAACTGTACCCTTTCCAGCCAAAATTCACACTTAGTGAATTTCGCATATAACTTCGCCTTCCTTAGTGTCTCCAACACTAATCTTAGATGTTCAGCGTGATTTTCTGGTGTCTTAGAATAGACTGGAATATCAATGATAAACACTACGACGAACTTGTCCAAATATTGTTTGAACACTCTGTTCATCATATCTATAAATGCAGCTGGTGCATTTGTCAACCCAAATGACATTACCAAAAACTCGTAATGGCCGTAAGGAGTCCTGAATGCCGTCTTAAGTACATCCTCCTTTCTAACCTTCAACTGATGATATCCCATTCGCAAATCTATCTTAAAAAAAAATATTTTGTCACTTTCAATTGATCAAAGAGATCATCGATCTTGGCAATGGATATTTATTCTTTATCATTAACTTGTTCAACTCTTAGTAGTCAATACAATGTCTCAACGATCCGTCCTTTTTCTTCACAAACAGTACCAGTGCTCCCCACGGTGAAACACTCGGTTGAATGTATTTTCTATCCAACAGTTCTTGTAATTTAATCATCAATTCCTTCATCTCTACTGGCGCCATAAGATATGGTGCCCTGGAAACTGGGGCCGCTCCTGACACAATATCTATTACGAATTCAATCTCCCTATTTGGTGAAAGACCCAGTAATTTGCTTAGAAATACATCCACGAATTCTTTAACTATAGTAATTTGTTCCATCGTTGCTCCCACTCTCTGGGTATCAACAACATGACACAAATAACCTACACATCCCTTCCTCAACAATTTCCTAGTTTGTGTCATGGTAAGACAGCACGAACGTCCCGGTGATTTATTACCGTAAAACACTACATGAGGCTGTCTCAACGTTCTAAAAACCTCATCTCCATCTTAACCTGCATACTCATGGGAAAATAGTGCTCGAAGAAAATCTCCTTGAACCTAGTCCACATTATATTCTCCACTCCAGCCCTATCCTGGTTCGCCTCCACTAGAAGTTGGCCTCTCTCTTGATCATGTAGGTGGCAAAAGAAACCTTCTGCCCCTCTTCAGCATTTGCAATAATAAATGCCTTCTCAATCTCTTTTACCCAAGTTTCAGCTTCTATAGGGTATGTAGTTCTTTTGAACTCTGGCGGACCTATACTCTTAAATTTCTTAAACGTAGTAGCACATACTACCGCAGGATTGACAGGTATATTAGCCCCATTTCTATTAAAGGTAGCTGTTAATAAATTAACAAACTCCTGCATCGAGTTAATCGGTCCCCCTTCCGGATGATTCACATTTGCTTCTTGATTCCGTTGTCTTCTTCTTGGCGGCATCTTTCTGTTAAAAGAATAACACTTCATTATTACTTTGTTCTTGTTAATTAGTTATTATTCATTGTTAAATAATAACTCAAACTCATTGCACAACATATTCAATAAAAGGCTTATATTGATATGCTTCTTCCCTGTAGTATAATACTACATCGTTCTTCATTACACAGCCTTGGCTGATTACATTACTTTCCTGTAATTACTCTCAAAAAATTGAGATTTACAAAAAACTACCCTTTGATTTTACAAAAGAGGGTTTTACGTCACTACATAGATACAACATATGTACATATCTAAACCTACACTAGTTACTAACTAAATCACATTTGCCTAACAGCATTCTCATAATCTGTAATAACCCGATATTTTCTATATAAATAAATAAGAAATTTTGCATATAAATTTTTTATTTATTTATTTTAAAGGTGAGAATATGTGTCAGGTAATATATTTGTGATAAAAAAAATTTATTTATTTCTTGAATAATTACAAATAAATTTTTAAAGAATTATTAATCATTATCAACTATATTTTTATAGTAATTAATTTTATAGTAGAAATGATTTTAGTATTTATTTTCCATGAAAATAAATTTATATATTATTTAAATAATATATGAAATGATTATTAGTATTGTTATAATAAATAATTTATTATATGAATGTATTTAAATTAGTTAAGTTAATTATTTTTAATTCAATTAATAATGGTATGCATATGCAAGATAAATCAGATATGGAATCCAAACCTAATTTTGCATTTTTATTGAGGAAAGAGAATAATTAATATAAATTATTTTTATTTCAGTGCTATAAGTATGTGCTGCATGTACGTATTGTTAATGGTTGGTCAATTATGATGTGACATGTCAAAACCCTAGCATTAATTTGTTAAACCCTAACTTGAAACTCAAATCAGAGTGTGCGATTGGTAAGAAATTGTGGTACGTGATTAATGACAATTATTATATTATGCTAATTAGGTAAACCCTAATTATTGACTAGAAACCTTAATTTCTAATTTAAA
Organism: Panax notoginseng; assembly: GCA_016801055.1. NCBI lineage: Eukaryota > Viridiplantae > Streptophyta > Magnoliopsida > Apiales > Araliaceae > Panax > Panax notoginseng. Next base: position 77,051,856 of record CM029016.1, on the reverse strand, counting down.
ATCCTAATTGCTAAAATGGTAACCCTAATTATTATTTTAATAAATTATAATGTTAATTAGGAAACCCTAATTCATAATTTGGGGAACCCTAATAATATCAAGAAATTCTAAGTATTTAAAACCCTAATTTTCTATTAAAACCCCTAATTTTAATTAGTAAGATCTATTTAAAATTTTATTAAACGTTAAACTTAAATTTTCAAACCCTAAAAATTATTTGGGAAACCTTAAGGTTTAAAATCTATTAATTAAACCCTAGATTCAAGTTCCATAGACAATAATACCCTAAAAATATTTTGTAAGTTTACTAAAATAACATTTTTTTGATTTATTTTAATAGGTTGCTTTCAAATCTTGTCATATCTTATCAAGTCACCACTCTAGATTATAGCACATGCTCTAAATCTCATCCAATCTTATCATCTTTGACACCTTGCAAGTTAGATTCAATGCATCCAAGTTTTATAAATAGATTAAGAGAGAGAAAAGTGCACATTTTTGCTTTTTCATTCCCAAACACTCAATCAACTCTCTCTCTCTCCAAACCCACGAATTCTTCTAGCATATCAGTCCCAAGATCAAGCCCCACTAACACACATAACAAATCAGTAGCCAAGAAATCAGAATTTGTTCATAGTGAGGTATAAACCCTAAATAAAATCTGACTTTTGATCTTATGTTAGATGTTAGTTTTTTAGTTTTAAACATGTTGTATGTAGTGTATATTGATGATTTGGGTTGCTAGATGTTAGATCCATAACGTCTAGAGGCTCAGATTTGGTGTTTTTAAAAATCTGGGAAATTTTTTTTTGTTGATTGACAACCAAATGTCAGGTCCTGTAGATCTCTTTATGTTTATGGTTTTTGTGTTTTGAAAGTTTGTATTTGCAGCATGTCATGTGGTCTCTATTATGGAACTTGAATCTAGCCCAGATCATGGACAGAATGAAAGTTATGGGTGGTCAAACCTCATTGACCAACCATAACTTTCGGTTTTCTGGAAAACCCAGAACGTGCCCAGATCAGTCTGACAGCTTTTTCTTGGGCTCTTATCTTGCATGTTTTGTGTGTTATGAGTTTGTTGTTGCAACCATGTTGTAGTGTGTTAGTTTAACTATAGAATAATGTTATTAGAACACTTAAACATTAAACAGGATTACTACAGTGGCCGGTTAAACCAGGCAGGAGGATCACAACATACGCTTTCTAGGTAACCCAAAAAGCTTATGAGTGTGAATTCTGACATGGTTTAACCGGATCATATCTGCTTGCAGTAATGTTGTTATATGTCGTTTAAGTGATGGATCTCTTCCTTGTTATGCTGGCTACACACTTTACCCACTATATCACACAAATGTTTCAAGAACAGCAAGTTGTGGAAGCCCAAAAGTGGTCACTCGAATTGTTCTTCATTTCTGGGTAACCCAAAAATGAAGAACAGCTCTGACAGCCACTTTGCAAGCCCAAATCTCCTTCGTTTCGTGTTGTATGGACATGTTTGTTGTTGTATCATGTAGTCTGATGTGAGAACCCAAATTTTATGAATAAATATTTAATTTTCTCGAAATAATTTTTTTGAATATTATGTTGTGGATTTGATATAATGTTATAGTTGTGGGTAGTATTTATAAATTTTGTAAAGTATGCAAGTTGTTATATTCGATTGTTCGGGAAATATTCGTTTTATCAAGGAATATTCGTACAACGGCACAATCATTGGTGGACCCCGCAACGAAATTATTGTCGGATTGAGAAAACGAGAAAAATATTTTATGAAAATAACGGCGGAAGTTTTACCGTTAATATTGTTGAACTACTCGGTAGTAAAAATACAGTAATACGCGTGGTTGCATAGTAGCACACGGTATTGATTATTAATGCTTACGTGATAAGTCACTCAGTTTTGTTTTATTGGTATTATTAATGTAATAAAATAGAAAAGCTTTTTATATAAAACAGAATACTTTTATAAAGTTATTTTATAAATAGAATATATTATATTCTATTATGAATAGTATTGTGCATAGTAAATTTTTTTTATATAAAACAGAATACTTTTATAAAGTTATTCTATAAATAGAATATATTATATTTTATTATGCATAGTGTTGCATAGTGTCTGCATAGTAAATTTTTTTTATATAAAACATAATACTTTTATAAAGTTATTCTATAAATAGAATATTTTATATTTTATAATGCATAGTGTTGCATAGTGTCTGCATAGTATTTTGCATAGTAAAATCTTTTTATATAAAACAGAATACTTTTATAAAGTTATTCGTTTTATTAGATTATAAATAAAATATATTATATTTTATTTAAAAGATTTTGCTTTAAATATGGACCGTCCGATTAAAAGTAAATCAATCTGGACCGTTCATGAATTAGTTACTATGCAGTCCATTCTCCTATAAATAGAAGCTCATTCCTTCATTATTTCTTACGAATTCACTAAAACTCTAGAGAGAGAAACTATAAAGAGAGTTCTTCTTCTATAATCTTGAGCGTATTTCTTTAGAGTTTAAGAAAGCTTTGAGCATAGTGCAAGTTTTCTTTGAGTATATCCTTGTCCTACCAGTCGGAGTACTCTTCTTCCAAAGGTAAGGGATATTATTTGTTGTACCCGTAAGGGGTATTATTCTTTCATATTCATGAAGAGAATTATTTTCTTTCCAATACTCATAAGAGCTGTTGTTCCATTCTTTATTATTATGTTGGAATAACCTGTATATGAGAAGTACAGCATACATGGTGAAATTCTTATGTTATTCCATTCCTTATTATTCTGTTGGAATAACTTGTATATGTGAAGTACCGCATACATGGTGAAATTCTTCTGTTATTCCATTCTTTATTATTCTGTTGGAATATCCTGTCTGTGCGTATTACGTATGACCTAGTTCCATTATTTATTATTCTGTTGGAATAACCTGTTTGTGCGGTCTATCGTATGCATGGTGAATTCTGTTGTTATTCCATTCTTTATTATTCTGTTGGAATATCATGTCTGTGCGTTTACGCATGACCTAGTTCCATTATTCATTATTCTGTTGGAATTACCTGTCTGTGCGGTCTATCGCATGCATGGTGATTTCTTCTGTTATTCCATTTTTTATTATTATGTTAGAATAACCTGTCTATGTGGATTACCACATGCATGATGAATGATCCTTTATATTTATTCCTTATTAAATTGTGGAAATGATCGGTCTAAGTGGATTACCACATGGCGGACGAAAATCTATTTGCAGTTTCATATATTCTCTTATACTCAGTTGGTTAAAGTTTTGGCTTCTATACTCCTTGAAATTAGTGGAATATCCTTGATATTTGCGCTTCATCCAGTATCTTTTTATGGAAATATTCTTCTGAGCATTCTTGAATTTTACTCTACAAAGTAGTATCACGTTGACAATTTGGACGTTATTGTTTCCTGGATAAATTAATTCTTGAACATGTTTTATTGAATTCTTATATCATTGTCATCATCCTCATGTTTATATTATGTTGAAAGTCATCTCTAGCCTATGGTGCATAGATGGACTTGGTATAATTATGATCAGGGATTATTCGGTATAATCATGACCGTAATGTTACAAATGATGTGAAAAAAATCCTCATTGGCCCATAATGCATTGATGGATAATTTTTGGTATGATTATGGCTATGGATTCTATTCGGCCAAGGGTGCAAAGATGAATTATTTTATGGCATGATCAGGACCGCTGATAAAAACACGATTATCTTTAGCCCGTAGTGCATAGATAATTATTGGTCGTGATACTAAAGAATATCCTTGGCCTGCAGTGCAGGGATGATTTGATGATATAGATTATTTATTGAGCTGAGTCTCAGCAGTAAAAGTGATGAAAAACCTTTTAAATCATAGAAGATAGTATATTTTATTCTCTACTTGACTCTTCTATTAGATTACTTATTCCGCTGCAGTTAAACTTGATGTTTGTTATATTGTATCAGTTTAACACTGTTGAAGGCTAACAATAATTTATTATGCATTATCTTAGTCATAATATTTCTTACTGGGCTAGTTGAGCTCACCCTTTCTTTCATTGTTCTCTTCAAGAAATGAGAACATAGTTGGGGCTAGTCGGGGAACAGAGTGATGGCCCTAGATGGTGCATTAGTAGTCCTCACTATTCTATAAAATAGTATAATAATAAATGTAATGAGGACTCCATTGAGTGTAGATATTGTCTAGATGACAATATTTGTATTAAAACTCACAGCATATGTTTTGTCGTATTTTACACGACTGTTGCATAATTAATTTGTATTTGTATTCTGTACCATGTATCTGGCGACCCAAGATGGGTGACGTATACCTAATTTTGGGGGCGTCACATCTGGCATTAGTATTACAACCTCTAATCATTAACTTGCCTAGAAACCCATTGATCTGATCAGTGTGCTTGGTCAAACTAGCCACCTCGAATCTGCTTATGAATGTTCTTGAGGATTCAAAAACACCTAAAGCGATGCTTTCTGTCGCTAAAGGCTATAGCGACAGATTTAATAATTTTATTTAATTTATTTTCTAAAAATCATTTAAAAATAGAAATTAATTATTAAAAGTTCCAAAAATAGTTTTAAAAATTATTTTAAGTTATAAATATTAACTTTTAATAATTTGACATATTTTTCATAAATATTAATATTTATTTGGATATTATTGATATTTAATTTATTTAATAAATACTTTAAATAAATTAATTAAAAATTATTTTATTATATTAAAAATTATTTTAAATAATAATAAGGTATTTAATAATATTTTAAGTTATAAAACATAACTTTTAATATTTTAAGATAAATTTCATTAATTATTTAGTATTAATGATATTAGATTTATTTAATAATTATATTAAATAAATTAGTTTAAAAATGATTTTAATATTAGAAAAATCATTTTAAATGAAAATAAATAGTTTAAAAATATTTTAAGTTATAAAATATAACTTTTAATATTTAAAGGTAAATTTCGTTAATAATTTAATATTAAATGATATTAGATGTTATTTAATAATAATATTAAATAAATAAATTAAAAATAGTTTTATTGATTGAAAAATCATTTAAAAAGGAAATAAATGAATTAAAAATATTTTAAGTTATAATTAAAAACTTTTAATATTTTTGATAAATAATACATTAATAATTAAATATTAATGGTAATTATTTAAAAATAATTTTAAATATTTTAAAAATCATTTAAAGGTGATAAAAATATTTTAAAAATATTTTGAATTATTATAAATAACTTTAATATTTTGGCAATGGTTTAATTAATAATTTAATATTAATTAAATAATAATGATAATAGAATTATTTCGTATTTAAATCATTTAAAAATGATTTCAGTGTTTGAAAAATCATGATAAATTATAATAATTATTTAAAAATTATTAAAAGCTATGAAAAATAAATCGACTGATATTTAAAATATCTAAACGAATATTAAATTATAGAATAGAGTATTAGACTCGATAATTACCCAATAAAGCCGTCGGTACCCCGACATGTTTCAGAAATTGATCTGGACTTAGATAATTGGACTAGATACATGTTTGTTTGTGATTCATTGACTGCTAAACATATGTGACAATGTGATTAGGTATGATATATATTATTCTAGTCGAACGAATGATCTTATTAATGATAGGTTGTGATATAAAAGATAAAACTAAGTTGCGTTATTGTAAGCAGCAGTTCAGGCAAGTATCTTAACTTTGCATTTCCTTTATGCAATGGACATGAGTAAGAAAGCTTCAGAATTATACTATTATTGTGCTAGATTATTAACTCTATTATTATCGATTATGTATCCAATCTTTTGTATTCATACAAATTCTTAAATTATCCGATCATTGTTTATCAATACAGTACTATTGTACAATCTCGATATTTATTCTGTTCGTTAATTTTTAAATATGGTTAGATAAATGTCCTCACTTGGATAATCATTGTATTTAATCACATGTTGATACATACTTATTGGTTTCTAGTATGTATACGTTGACTTAAAAGCCGTCTAAGCAATTTGATCCGGCTAGACACAAACTCAAAAATATTATTGAACAAGGTATAACTTTATTGTTATCCAATCAAATTGTTTTGGTTCAGATTCCCGACTAAGTATGAACATCTAGAACATGGGAAAATTTTTGTGCACCTAAGGTGGATAAGATGAACGATAATATCGTTCTTGCATGTAGTATTGATTAATATAGGGCATAACGGGCTAATCACCCCCCATGCCTGTAAGTTATGATGGTTTGCAGATGAAGTTCTGTTTAACCTTTTCGAAAATATAAAATAATGTTCATAGTCTGTCGCCTGATCTCCAGTTATAGTCAGTACGTAGTTTCAAAAATTTGATATAGAATTGATATGTGTTATTATTGGTTCAGCTTACTTCACAACTGTTGATTTGTTGTAGAAGTGTCATTCAAATAAAATATTTAATCCTTTCAGCTAATATTTATTGTTGCTATTACTTGCTGGGCACCCAAATGCTCATCCTTGCTTTAAATTAAAATATTTTCAGCTAAGCGTGATCAAGCAAAAGGTTCAGGCAAGAACAAAGGGAAGGGAAAGATGGCAGAATAAATTTGTGTTCTCTTATGTAATAGCTAGACTTTATTAAGACAACAATATTTATTATTATCATGAAATGTAATGTTTTAAAGGTTGGAAACCTGGGGATTCAAACTCGGATATGTAAATTAAGTTTAGTATTTATATTATTGTTATTATTATTAGTAATATTCCGCTCATAAAAATGGTATCGTGAAGCACTGAATTCGGGTTTCAAGTACCTAAATTTGGGGGCGTCACAGGTTAGTATCAAAGCTTAGGGTTAGAAACCTTAGGTGGGATAGACCTTAGGTTATAACCTGAGAACAGAGGGAAACGTTGAAAATACAAATAACTCATATAGAGTTTAAAAAGGAGATGAATTGAATGAATTCATCGTAAAACCAAATAAAAGATAACTTATATAAAACTATTATTTGCTGTGTGTATATACTATATGCTAATCTGGATAATTTATGTGTGTAGATGTCAGGTGGAAAAGGATTAGAATACCCTCAGATCGTAAAGAAGGAGCCAATGTCAAATACTATAGCTAAAATAGAGGCTCATAGTGCAAGCAATCTTGATGAGGTGGTGGTATTGGAAAACGTAGTACCAGATCCAAAAATAATAGAACTGACAGATAGTGATTCGGACACTAAAGTTAGAGCTGATCAAACATCAACGAAGGTGTAGAATCTGAAGAACAAGGATTCTTCTCTAGAAAAGCTATGGGAAATACAAAAGCTGTTAACTAATCAATTGAGAAAAGTATTAATAGAAACAATGGAAGAACAAGATAAGCTTAAAATCCAATTTGATCAAATGGAAGCCAGAAGCAACAAGTCAAGTGCAGCTTCGAATAAGAAGGGGAAAAGAAAGATGAAAGACCGCGACTTAGGAAATCCTGATAACAATCAAGGGAATCTTAACCGAATAGAAAAAGTGTACCAATTGTGATAAGAAACTTGAAGGCTTGTGCAGGAAAGGGGAGAAGGTTTGCTACAATTGTGGACATGAGGGACATTTCTCTTCTCATTGTCCCAATCCGAAGTAAGGTGTCTATTTTATCTGTGGGGTAGAAGGTCATCAGGCGAAAGGTTGTCCAAGATCCAAAAAAAGGCGTAGTGAACCAGTACTATAAGTATTGTTAGATTATGCGTGTTCTATGATACGTATGTCGGTATAATATAATATTCTCAAACTTTTGTATAAGTTGTAACAGTAAATCCCGACTTTTGTTGTCACTAAGGGATAGCAGTATGTGCTATGTTGTGTAAAGTACTATGACTTAGTTGAATGAATGTGAATTTATGTTTGATTAATGAAATAAGTTTTGTATAAGACTTCGTGTTATATGTTAAACTTACACAATAAGGTTTAGAATGCAAGTTAAATTTATGATTTTATTTAATCAGATAATGCCGCCAAGATGTCGAACTCAAAATCAAAGGGCAGAAGATTCTGTCAACAACGCTGGAGGAGGACAACAACTAGACCCGATGCAGAACTTCGCGAACATGGTAGCTCAGGCTATGCAGTAGGGAATACCAGCCGCGGGGAATCCACCAGACAATCGCTTGGCAAACTTCAAGGACTTTAAAGCAATCGAACCACCAGAATTCAGGGGAACAACTGACCCTATAGAAGCCCAAACTTGGGTAAAAGAGATAGAGAAGGCGTTCGTAATTGCTAGGGTAGATGAGGGGCAAAAGACCGCTTTTGACACCTATACGATGAAAGGGGAGGCTAACTTTTGGTGGGAAGCAAATCAAGTGATGGAAGGAGAAGGTGTGATGGGCTAGGTTTAAGATGTTATTTTTTGAAAAGTATCTATCAGCTAGTATGCAGGCGAGGATGGAGGTGAAATTTCTGGAGTTAAAGCAGGAGAACATGACATTTATGGAGTATGCCACAAAATTTAATGAATTGGCTAGGTTCGCTCCACACCAGGTGGATACGGAGGCTAGGAAGGCAAGGAGGTTTGAGCTGGGATTAAAATCCTAGCTCTACAATAAGGTGGCGGTGTTGCAGATCTCTATATTTGTTGCACTCTTGGAAAAGGCTATCATAGCCGAAGAAGGGAGTGAGGCCATGAGCCTCTACAACAAAGAAAAAAGGAGCAAGGGTAAAGTCGAAGGAGCTATGAAGGTGGAAAGTAATAGTGGGAGTAGGAGTGGAAACTTAAAAAGAAAGGGAAATAATTTTGGGAACGTTCAGGTGAAGTAGGAAGGTGTGAAGAAGCAGGTGATTCAGTGCGGGAACTGTGGAAAGAACCATTCTGGTGAATGTTTAAAGGGTAAATTTGTTTGTTACAAGTGCGGGCAGGAGGACCATATCACTCCCAACTGCGCCAACCCAAGGATGAACAGTGGGTGTGTGACGCCCCCAAAATAGGTATACATTACCTATCTTGAGTCGCCAAATACATGGTACAAAATATAAATACAAACTTAATTATACATCCTCTGTGTAATATACGATAATACATAAACTGAGAGTTTTAATAGAAATATTGTCATCTAAACAATATCCACACTCAAAGGAGTCCTCATTACATTTATTGTCACACTATTTAACAGAATAGTGAGGACTACTAATGCTATCATCTGGACCGTCACTCCTTTTCCCGACTCGTCCCAGCTATATTCTCATTTTCTGAAGAGAATAGTGAAAGAAAGGGTGAGCTCAATTAGCCCAGTAAGAAATATTATGACTAAAATAATGCAGAATAAATTATCAATAGTCTTCAACAATGGTAAACTGATAAAATACAATAGACATCAAGTTTAACTGTAGCGGAATAATCAATCCATTAGAAGAGTCAAGTAGACAATGATATCTACTATCTTCTATGATTTAAAATGTTTTCATCAATTTTTATCGCTGAGACTCAGCTTAATAAATAAACCACATCATCTAATCATCCTTGTATTATGGGCCAATGATATTCATTAAATCATCAACGGTCATGACTATACCGAATAATCCCTGGTCATAATCATACCAAAAACTGTCCATCAATGCATTACAGGCCACTGAGGACTTTTACCACATCATTTATAACATTACAAGTCATGATTATACCGAATGATCCTTGGTCCTAATCATACTAAGTCCATCTATGCACGTAAGCCAAAGATGACTTTCATTACAATATAAGCATGAGGATAATGATAATGACATAATAATTCAATAAAATAAGTTCAAGAATAAATTTTAAAGATTAATAAGTTAATTTATCCTGAACTCAATAATGTCCAAATTGTCAACATGATACTGCTTTATGGAGTAAAATTTAAGAATGCTCAAAAGAATATTTCCACGAAAAGATACTGGATGAAGCGCAAATATCCAGGATATTCCACTAATTTCAAGGAATATAGAAGCCAAAACTTTAACCAACTGAGTATAATAGAATGCATGAAACTGCAAATAGATTTTCACCCGCCATGCGGTAATCCACGTATACATATCATTCCACAATTTAATAAAGAATGAATACAAAGGATCATTCACCATGCATGTGGTAATCTACATAGATAGGTTATTCCAACAGAATAATAAAGAATGGAATAACAGAAGGATTCACCATGCGTGCGATAGACTACACAGACAGGTTATTCCCAACAGAATAATAAATAATGGAATCAGGTCATGCGTAACGCACATATAGGATATTCTGACAAAATAATAAATAATGGAATCAGGTCCGGCGTAAACGCACAGACAAGATATTCTGACAGAATAATAAATAATGGAACCAGGTCCGGCATAAACGCACAGACAGGATATTCCGACGGAATAATAAAGAACGGAATAATAGAAGAATTTCACCACATATGCGGTACTTCGTATAAACAGGTTATTCCAACATAATAATGAGGAATGGAATAATAGAAGAATTTCAACATGTATACGGTAGTCCACGTATACAGGTTATTCCAACAGAATAATAAGAATGGAATAACAGAAGTTCTCTTCATGAATACGAAAGAAATAATACCCCTTACCTTAGAAGAAACTGAATATTAGAAAAGTGAAGTATCATAATACTTTTCTTCTTTTTCTCTATAGTTTCTCTCTCTAGAATTTTAGTGAATTCAGAAGAAATAATGAAAGAATGAGCTTCTATTTATAGAAGAACTGAAAGTGGCTCTTGGTCTTAACGAAGGGTCAAAATGACTCTTGGTAATATTGAAGAGACAACTACTATTTGCGAAGGGGCAATTAACTCTTGAAACACCGAAGAGGCAAATAACTCTTGAAACATTAAATGGACAAATAACTCTTGGAAAATTGAAGTGACAAGCTACTATTAAAACTTTAAATCAACGATCCATATTGATTTACTATTATAATTTCAACCAACAGTCTGAAAAATTAGCACATCTCCTCATAGAATAATATTGTACCCAAAATGATTTGGACCAAAAAGAAATATATTTTTTGGGTGAATAGTACTCCGTGAATAGTAACTCGTGAATAGTAACTCGCGAATAGTATTCCGACACGAAAAGTGCTCCGAATACCCGATTGAACAATATAACCTCCAGACATCAATTATTATCGAAATAAATGTCGATTTCCACTAACACAAATAATTTCAACACAATAGAACTATCAAATTCATCTTTAATAAACACGAACTTATTCATCATTAATATTATAACTCATAATATTTAACAATCAGGTCATTTCCAAGAAAGAGGGGGCTTTCCAATAAGGATTTCTCCCTATTGTCGCGCAATTAGGTGACCAAATCTCTCCTTGACAGAACTTTTAGACATTGTAAATATTATAATTTAATAATATGAATAACTTTGTCGTCTCAATTATTGATTTAAAAATATAATATATTATACAGATGATACTGTGACAATAATCGAATGAATAATATGAGAGATATGATGCAGCAATTGCTGAAGCAATAATTGAGTATTACTGAGTGACTTCTCACGTAAGCTTTAATAACTAATACCGTGTGATACTATGCAACCACGCGTATTACTGTACTTTTACTACCGGGTAGTTCAATAGTTTTAACGGTAACACTTCCACCGTTATTTTTATAAAAAGATAATTATGTCGTTTTCTTACTACGACAATACTTTCGTTGTGGGGTCCATCAATAATTGTGCCGTCGTACGAATATTCCCTGTTAAAACGAATATTCCCCGACTAATCGAATATTATATAACCACTTGCTTACTTTGCAAAATTTGTAAATATTACCCATAACTATAACATTATATTATATCCACACCATAATATTCAAAAATATATTTCGAGAGAAATTAATCTTTATTCATAAAAGTTGGGGTCTTACAGGGTGTTTTCTATGCGGATCGATGGTACATAAGGTTAAGGACTGTCCAAAAAGGAAAATGGATGCAGGGAGTGTGACTATGGGTAAAGGCAACGGGACTCTGGCGATCACGGGACCAACGTCATCAAACAAACCAACAAAATCAATCGCGAGAGTCTTCAACATGACGGTCCAGGATACCGTGGCAGCTGCTGATGAAACTCCAGGTATTATTCGTATAACTTTTATTTTCATATATATGAATTCCTTTATATAGTAAATTATTTTATAAAGAAATTTTGAAGGAGGAATTTGAGTTCTATTAGAAATCAAATTTTCGTTTAATCAGATAGACAAACTTTGTGTTAAATAGTTAAAGATCAATCCGATCGAATGTGATCGAGATCTACTTGAAATACATGTGTACGCTATGTACCCTTATAAGTATAAGTTTTTAAAACGGTGATTCCGGAGACGGAATCTTTATAAGGGAGGGTAAATATAATAACCTGACATTTTCTATATAAATAAATAAGAAATTTTGCACATAAAATTTTTTTTATTTATTTATTTTAAAGGTGGGAATATGTGCCAGGTAATGTGTATATATATTTAGGATAAATAAAAATTTATTTATTTCCTGAATAATTACAAATAAATTTTTAAAGAATTATTAATCATTATCAACTATATCTTTATAGTAATTAATTTTATAGTAAAAATGATTTTAGTATTTATTTTCCATGAAAATAAATTTATATATTATTTAAATAATATATGAAATGATTATTAGTATTATTATAATAAATAATTTATTATATGAATGTATTTAAATTAGTTAAGTTAATTATTTTTAATTTAATTAATAATTGTATGTATATGCAAGATAAATCAGATATGGAATCCAAACCTAATTTTGGATTTTTATTAAGGAAAGAGAATAATTAATATAAATTATTTTTATTTCAGTGCTATAAGTATGTACTGCATGTACGTATTGTTAATGGTTGGTCAATTATGATGTGATATGTCAAAACCCAAACATTAATTCGTTAAACCCTAACTTGAAACTCAAATCGGAGTGTGCGATTGGTAAGAAATTGTGGTACGTGATTAGTGACAATTATTATATTATGCTAATTAGGCAAACCTTAATTATTGAATAGAAACCCTAATTTCCAATTTAAAACCCTAATTGCTAAAATGGTAACCTTAATTATTATTTTAATAAATTATAATGTTAATTAGGAAACTCTAATTCATAATTTGGGGAACCCTAATAATATCAAGAAACCCTAAGTATTTAAAACCCTAATTTTCTATTAAAAACCCTAAATTTAATTAGTAAGTTCTAATTAAAATTTTATTAAACTTTAAACTTAATTTTTCAAACCCTAGAAATTATTTGGGAAACCTTAAGGTTTAAAATCTATTGATTAAACCCTAAATTCAAGTACCATGGACAAGAATACCCTTAAAATGTTTTGTTAGTTTACCAAAATAACATTTTTTTTTATTTATTTTAATAAGTTGCTTGCAAATCTTGCCATATCTTGTCAAGTCACCACTCTAGATTATAGCACATGCTCTAAATCTCATGCAATCTTATCATCTTTGACACCTTGCAAGTTAGATTCAATGCGTCCAAGTTATATAAATAGATTAAGAGAGAGAAAATTGCATATTTTTGTTCTTTCATTCCGAAACACTCAATCAACTCTCTCTCCCTTCAAACCCAGGAATTCTTCTAGCATATCAATCCCAAGATCAAGCCCCACTAACACACATAACAAATCAGTAGCCAAGAAATCAGAATTTGTTCATAGTGAGGTATAAACCCTAAACGAAATCTGACTTTTGATCTTATATTAGATGTTAGTTTTGTTGTGTTAAACATGTTATATGTAGTGTATATTGATGATCTGTGTTGCTAGATGTTAGATCCATAACATCTAGAGGCTCGGATTTGGTGTTTTTAAAAATCTGGGAAATTTTTTTATGTTGACTGACAACCAAATGTCAGGTCCTGTAGATCTCTTTATGTTTATGGTTTTTATGTTTTGGTAGTTTGTATTTGTAGTATGTCATGTGGTCCCTATTCTGGAACTTAAATCTAGCTCAGATCATGCACAGAATGAAAGTTATGGGTGGTCAAACCTCATTGACCGACCATGACTTTTGGTTTTCTGAAAAACCCAGAACGTGCCCAGATCGGTCTGACAACTTGTTCTTGGGCTCTTATCTTGCATGTTTTGTGTGTTATGAGTTTGTTGTTGCAACCATGTTGTAGTGTGTTAGTTTAACTGTAGAATAATGTTATTAGAACACTTAAACATCAAACAAGATTAATATAGTGGTCGATCAAACCAGGCAGGAGGATCACAACGTACGCTTTCTAGGTAACCCAGAAAGCTTATGAGTGTGAGTTCTGACATGGTTTGACCGGATCGTATCTACTTGCAGTAATGTTATTATATGTCGTTTAAGTGATGGATCTCTTCCTTGTCATGTTGGCTACACACTGAACCCACTATATCACACAAATGTTTCAAGAACAGCAAGTTGTGGAAGCCCAAAAGTGGTCACTCGAACTGTTCTTCATTTCCGGGTAACCCAGAAATGAAGAACAGCTCTGACAGCCACTTTGCAAGCCCAGATCTCCTTCGTTTTGTGTTGTATGGACATGTTTGTTGTTGTATCATATAGTCTGACATTAGTACTACAACATCTAATCATTAGCTTGCCTCGAAACCCATTGATCTGATCAGTGTGCTTGGTCAAACTAGCTACCTCGAATCTGCTTATGAATGTTCTTGAGGACTCAAGAACACCTAAGGCGACGCTTTCTGTCGCTAAAGGCTATTGTGATAGATTTAATAATTTTATTTATTTTATTTTCCAAAAATTATTTAAAAATAGAAATTAATTATTAAAAATTCCAAAAATAGTTTTAAAAATTATTTTAAGTTATAAAATTTAACTTTTAATAATTTGACATATTTTTCATAAATATTAATATTTATTTAGATATTATTGATATTTAATTTATTTAATAAATACATTAAATAAATTAATTTAAAATGGTTTTAATATATTAAAAATCAATTTAAATAATAATATGGTATTTAATAATATTTTAAGTTATAAAACATAACTTTTAATATTTTAAGATAAATTTAATCAATTATTTAATATTAATGATATTAGATTTATTTAATAATTATATTAAATAAATTATTTTAAAAAAAATTTTAATATTAGAAAAATCATTTTAAATGAAAATAAATAGTTTAAAAATATTTTAAGTTATAAAATATAACTTTTAATATTTAAAGGTAAATTTCGTTAATAATTTAATATTAAATGATATTAGAGTTATTTAATAATAATATTAAATAAATAAATTAAAAATGGTTTTATTGATTTAAAAATCATTTAAAAAGGAAATAAATGAATTAAAAATATTTTAAGTTATAATTAATGACTTTTAATATTTTGATAAATAATACATTAATAATTAAATATTAATGGTAATTATTTAAAAATGATTGTAAATATTTTAAAAATTGTTTAAGGGTAATAAAAATATTTTAAAAATATTTTGAGTTATTATAAATAACTTTAATATTTTGGTAATGGTTTCATTAATAATTTAATATTAATTAAATATTAATGATAATATAATTATTTCGTATTTAAATCATTGAAAAATAATTCTAGTGTTTGAAAAATCATGATAAATTATAATAATTAATTAAAAATTATTATAAGGCTATGAAAAATAATTCGACTGATATTTAAAATATCTAAACGAAAATTGAATTATAGAATAGAGTCTTAGACTCGATAATTATCCAATAAAGCCGTCGGTACCCCGACATGTTTCAGAAATTAATCCAAACTTAGATAATTGGACAAGATACGTGTTTGTTTATGATTCAATGACTGCTAAACATATGTGACAATGTGATTAGGTTATGTGTTGACTGCAAATAGCATTACTATGTGTTATGATATATATTATTCTAATCGAACGAATGATCTTATTAATGACAGATTGTGATATAAAAGATAAAATTAACTAAGTTGCATTATTGTAAGTAGCAGCTCAAGCAAGTATCTTAACTTTACATTTCCTTTATATAATGGACATGAGTAAGAAAGTTTCAGAATTATACTATTATTATGTCATATTATTAACTCTATTATTATCGATTATGTATCCAATCTTTTGTATTCATACAAATTCTTAAATTATCTGATCATTGTTTATCAATATAGTACTATTGTACAATCCCGATATTTGTTCTGTTCGTTAATTTCTAAATATGGTTAGACAAGTGTCCTCACTTGGATAATCATTGTATTTAATCACATGTTGATACATACTTATTGGTTTCTAGTATGTATACGTTGACTTAAAAGTTGTCTAAGCTATTTGATCCGGCTAGACACAAACTCAAAAATATTATTGAATAAGATAGAACTTTATTGTTATCCAATCAAATTATTTTGGTTTGGATTCCCGACTAAGTATGAACATCCCGAACATGGAAAAACTTTTATGCACCTAAAGTGGATAAGATGAACGATAATATCATTCTTGCATGTAGTATTGATCAATACAGGGCATAACGGGCTGATCACCCCCCGTGCCTATAAGTTATGACGGTTTGCAGATGAAGTTCTGTTTAACCTTTTCAAAAATAGAAAATAATGTTCATAGTCTGTCGATTGATCTCCAGTTATAGTCAGTGCGTAGTTTCAAAATTTTGATACAGAATTGATATGTGTTATTATTGGTTCAGCTTACTTCATAACTATTGATTTGTTGTAGAAGTGTCATTCAAAGAAAACATTTAATCCTTTTAGCTAATATTTATTGTTGCTATTACTTGTTGGGCACCCAAATGCTCATCCTTGCTTTAAATTAAAATGTTTTCAGATAAGCGTGATCAAGCAGAAGATTCAGCCAAGAACAAAGGGAAGGGAAAGATGGCAGAATAAATTTATGTTCTCTTATGTAATAGCTAGACTTTATTAAGATAATAATATTTATTATTATCATGAAATATAATGTATTAAAGATTGGAAACCTGGGGATTTAAACTCGGATATGTAAATTAAGTTTAGTATTTATATTATTGTTATTATTATTAGTAATATTCTGCTCATAGAAATGGTATCGTGAAGCACCGAGTTTGGATTTCAAGTACCTGAATTTGTGGTCACCACATAATCTGCATCGGAAAGACTGACTATCACATCTCAACTGATAGTATGCCAAGTGTGCCCTGCCTCCATAGGATACTCAGCCACTTGCCGCTGATAATCCTCGTGAGAACTCTTATGAATAAAGGACATTCTACAAATCTTCTGCTTCTTAGTTTTTAACTTCTGCCTAAGCTCAAAGGCCTCGTGTTTCAGCTCATGTACCTTGTCTTTAGCTAAAACCTTCTCATCATGCTCTTCCTCCCATAACTTCTCCATGTCTTTCTTATTTGCCAAGATGTCATAGATCTCCTCCTTCAATTCTTTAACCTCTTTCCCCAACTGGATATTCCTATCCAACACCATCATAAACAACGCATTCATTGACTCCCCCGGAGTCATCTCCTCTATAGGTACTACCGTATTAAACGATACCACCTCCACCTCTTCCTCTGACATACCATCAAACAAGGATGTAAATCTTAAGTTCTCCGAATCTTCTGACTCAATCACCACTACCACTGGCAACTCTACTACGGGTGTCGATAAAATCTCTACTTGGTTTATGGACTCTTCACTAACCACATGTATATCTCTATACTTCGTGTTATCTCCTGACATCTACAAAACAAATTATCTTGATTAGTACACATCATTAGAATAATATAAACACATATCACATTTAATGCATTTTTAAGGTTAACTTCATATTTTACTTCTTTAACTCTTCTTAAGGTTAGGGCTTAAGGTTCTTTCCCCCCCCTTAAGTTTTATAACCTACTGCTCTGGTACTAACCTGTGACGCTCCCAAATCTGGGTATCTTCCAACCCGACAGATGGTGCTACACGGTCCTACAGTTCACATATGCATTCAATTGAAGTATCTCAAAAGAGTGAATATATCTTCTATATATTACAAAATAATATTTCCCTTCCTAGGTTCTTTATAACCATTACATATGTTCATCGTCATAGTATCAAATAATTACAAAGTTCATACTCTGCTATTACAAAGATAACTTATTTATCTGCCTTAGCCTTTTCTATATCCTTACTGGATCCTTCGGTCTGTTCGGTCTTAGCTGCATTCATATGGTTCAAGCAAGGGTAAGCATTACTAGTTCAGCAAGTATGACAATTTTATTTAAGCAATATGTTTGAATCATATGAATATATATCTTCTATAACTGAATCAATAGTTATGAAGTACTGTAGATAATTCAAAATAGCAGTTCTCTTTTCTTTAAAACATTTAACAATACATACCATACGTTAAACATCGATTTTGGTCCAAGACCTTGAGCATTTCATTCTTTCTTTGAAAAGAAAAACTCGGCACCAAGACCGTAAGTCTAGCATTTCTTACGAGCACGTCTAGGTGACCAGTCTATAGTACTCTATGTTCTACAACACTAATTCATTAAACGTATCTACGTTTAAGTTTTGGCAACCTCACGTGCTTGTCAATTGACGACAAAACATTTATTTATTCATACTCGGTCTTTCTTTGAAATCAATACCAAAATAGTTGGCATAAGATATCAACATTAATATTATTTTGATTGATTATAAGGAAATCTATCAAACACATTAAGTCTAGCCGAAGGAATTGGCTTCGACTTCTTTGTACATCAATTCATGCGTAGGATACATAAATCATAAAACTTGTCCAAAAGGAATATAGACAAGGGTTTAGAACACTTGCCTTCAACGTCTTCTATAGCTAATTCACTTTTTTTTGAGTCTTTAAGGATTCTATAATACATAATTACATAATATACTACATTAGGTCATAAACAATCATCAAGTATTGTCACTAACCTATCTTCCCCTTCTTCTCAGTCTAATCATTTATTAGAATAGTTAATGTTCATTACAGTATATCGTATTACTTTTTGTTTACATCCGAGTAACCTTTCGTTAACTTTTACTTGTTAATCTTAAGGTTATAATCATCCTTAAAGATGTCACTTTTAGTTAATTAAAGTAATAATTCACCTTCAATCAACTTCCCTTTCTTTACATGCATTATCTTTCTTTACTGTCTCTTCTCTAGTATTGGCACTGTGGCGCTAGCTTTCTATGTATGTCTCGTGCTGCAGCGCGAGTTAGCAATGTCTGGGACTTGGTCACGGCGCTGCAGCGCCAAATTCTTCACTATGTGCCGCGCTGCGGCGCGACTTAACAGTATATGAGATTTTGTTTCGGTGATGTGGCGCCAACTTCACAAGCTTGGGTAGCGCTGAGGCCCCGACCTTGAGCCTTAGAGAATTTTTTAAGTTTTTCTAACTGCAATCCTTTCCGGGCTCATAACTTAATCGTTATAAGTCGGAATTGGCTCGTTCAAAAGTTGTTATCTTATATATCTTGTATACAACGATTTCATTAGGACGACTTGCATTTTCGAATCTGATAACACTGAATTCACATTTTAAGTTCTTTATTACGCATTCGTTAAACGTTCGTGAATGTTCATAGCTCATTTCTTCGTTTTAAGTCAGAATTCTACCATTCTTTAATCCACAACTCTAAAATGCAAAGTTATACTATACACCATCAAAAACTAAGGTTTTCGAGTTAAACGGCGACTTCTGACTTTCATTCCGAGAATTTCACGATTTTGACTATTATCGTCTAATCTCGTAAATTTCGCCATAAATTCGTTACTTGAGATTTTTTTACTCCGTTCAAAATGGATTCATTCCATCATTCTAACATCCTAACCAAGCATATATCATCTAATCCTATACACGATGTTTTTAAACTTGTCCATCAACAATAATTGATAATTTTTCAAGTGTTCTTCATTAGTTCATACTTTTATGATTATGATTCCACTTGTAACATGGTTATTAATGTTTAAGTCCACTAATAGCCATCCTTGTTACTCCTTATGATACATGCTCCACCAATAATCCACTTCTCTATCAAATAAAATGAAGAGATGAAGAGTAATGGTCTAAGGATTCCTTACCTTTGTTGTTCTTGCTTTTCTTCTTCTTCTTCTTGAATTAGTAAACTAGCTCTCACTTCTATCTCAATATAATTGTGCTAAGTGTTGGTGGAATTCAAACAATCAACAAATGACCAACAACCTCCCATATTTGTAAGCTTTCAAAGTGAGGGCAAAAGGGTCCATTACCCCACCTCCTTACTAGTCCCACCTCCTCAACCAATCTTCCAACATAAGCCATCCCACCTCCTCATTTGGCCAGCCATGACTCACCATAGGCGGCCTACATGGGTTGCCCCATGGGCTTTTCTCACTCGGTGACCCATCGGTTCGATTCACGGGTTCGATTCTTGGTTTGGGCTTAGGTTTTATTAACTTTGGGCCTAACATTGGGCTTACATTACTTATCCTTGGGCCTTAACAATAATTCAAATGGACTTGCCCAATTCATAGACAAATCCTACTAGTCCATTACCAATGGCTTAAACTTTTAACATATAATCCTCGTATTCTACTTGTATACTAGTTCATATAATCATTCATCATATACATTATGTTATCTTTTGTATATACTTCGTATCATACTCATATTCATTGCCTCGTATAATACTTTCTTATTATACGATCATCATTATTTAAATTCTTTACTTTCCTTAACAATCTCGAATTTAGTATGCTGGCAAAAAACTGCGTTTGTCATAACTGAATTATTATTACATAATCCATCATTCCTTATCTTTCTATCATTACGTATTTTCTGGAAGTTCAAAAATAATTCCCGAGCAGAAATGGATGAATAGTGTTTTTCGGAGAATTTCTTGGAAAGTTTTTATTTTCGTCTTGGAAATTCAAACACCTTAATTCTACCACTTAGTCAAAATACTATGACATTATTCCACTTTTAGGTTATAGAATAACCTTCATCTTGCTTACTCTTTATAAATACCATATATTATAATTTTAGTCATTATTTATTCAAATAAAATTATATTACAAATAATCCGATTTTCTCGGTCGTTACAAAATATATATTAAATAAATTATAAATCCCATATTTTGAGATAAATAATAGGGTAAGATGAGTATGTAATCCTGGAACATTTCAAGTTCAAGAAAATTGATGTTGATAGCAGAGATAATATCCTTAATATGTTTTGAAAGTTGTGAATAAATAAGATATCGAAGTTTATTGAAATGTCATATGTTAAGCTTTAATCTTAGAATGTTTAAGTTAAACATTAAATATTCAAGAAATTGAGTAATGATCTAATAAGCGTATATCTTAAACAGAAAATGCCTCCTAAAAGAAGACAACAACGCCAATAACCACCCGTTGAGGGGTCTACTAACAATAATAATAACGGGGCCAATGCTAACCCGGTTTAGCAGTTGGTGACTTTGTTAACAGGAGCACTTGCAAATCAACCGCAAGCTCAAGTTATGACTTTCAAGGACTTCAAAACGGTTGGACCACCAGAGTTTCAAGGGTCTATGAATCCAGTTGAAGCCCAAACTTGGAACATGGAAATGGAGAAAGTTTTTGACGTTGCCAAGGTCAATGAGGATTAGAAAACCGCCTTCGCAATGTTTATGTTGAAGTCTAAAGCTAGTTACTGGTGGCAGGCGAATAAGGTTTATGGGGGATAGAAAATAGTAGCGTGGGATAGGTTCAAAGAAATGTTTTTCGAGTTATATTTTCTGACGAGCTCCCGGAACCAGATGGAAGTTTAATTCTTGGAATTAAAGCAAGGAACCATGTTTGTGCTAGAGTATGTCGCGAAGTTTAATGAGTTGGCAGGGTTTACTCTATGACGTCCCAAAATCTATACTCCCACGGTATCTGATTTGGTGTTCACAACTAATCAATTAATATAACGCATCCAAATCTATACACCCACGGTATTCGATTTGATGCTTATATCTAATCGAACTACTATACAAATTTTATAAGATACAATTCCCATAGATCCAAGGCTCACAGTATCCCATAATAGATAACAATTCCCTTAAGAACTATTATTGTGTTTGGATACCCACACTTGGATATATAAACTGTATCTACAAATAATATCTATTTATTCAAAATCCAGAGTATTCGTAATAACATGAACATTCCATATTACTAATACCCTCACTCAGATGCATAGTCTATATCATGCGGATTACACTATCGTATCGATAGTACCTATCTATCTGAAATTCAGAGTCTTAACAACAATATGAACAATCCATATTGCTAACACCCTCACTCAGATGTATAGTTCCCAAGGATCTCAAAATAAATCAAAAGTTCTAATTACATCTATTTATGTAAAGGAAATACGGTTGCAGAAATAAATGATGATATTATATCATATATATTATGGATCGGTTACATGATTCTTCATAAAGAATTTCTTATTAAAAAAGTATTTCATTCAGCTATACAGTAATTTAAACTAATCTAAGCATGGTCGCTTTCCATTGTTCACTCTAGATGAGCCAGGGTTACCATCCAATACTACAAAGGGAATGGTTTGCAAGAATGAGCTATAACATGCTCAGCAGGTTTTATAATTATAACAATATATGATTTGAAGAAGTATAATAGTTCAAAACTTTTCTCAATTGAGTGTTGTTTACTATGTTTGGAATTTTTATATTTCAACAATTTTTGGACTTTTTATTATTTATGTTAGTCATAAAGACTTAGAAATCTTATTCAGATGTGAGACATGGGATCAACCTATTCAATATCCTAGGAGTATGCATCTCATCCTAATCGTGTCCAACTTTTACTAAGTATCAAATTTTATTAACACACATTTATCCCTTCCGGGATATACAACTTACTATAGGATGTCTTACCAAAGCAATTTGGTTTGACAGAACAGTTTATGCACAATAAACAATAACATATGAATAAATATTTCATTTCTTAGTTATGCTGAATCTATAGCGATACCTTTACAAAAATTAGAAATCAAGTTTAGGTTTGGTATAACATATCAAAAGCAAATCAAGATAGGAATCTTATTTAACGAATAAGCAGGGTTCGAGAACTTG
Source organism: Panax notoginseng (assembly GCA_016801055.1). Classification (NCBI taxonomy): domain Eukaryota; kingdom Viridiplantae; phylum Streptophyta; class Magnoliopsida; order Apiales; family Araliaceae; genus Panax; species Panax notoginseng. Next base: position 77,028,742 of record CM029016.1, on the reverse strand, counting down.
TATAAGTAATTTAAGGTTAAGTAAACTTGCGAAAGTAATTTAGGTTAGGGAACTTGCCTGAGCGAAGATCGATTAAGCAACGCTACTCGATTCCTTTATAAACACCTAAGATGTTCATTCATATAAGTCTAACACATTAGTATTGATAACAATACTCAAATACATAAATAATTCATGTTCGGGTTAAATTAGATATGATTTCGGTGTATTAAGACTTTACTGGATAATTAATAAGTTAATATCTCGGTTAAACTTATTTTATAGGCTTTATTATATTTTTATATACTTTGTATACCTTTTATAATAATTTCTAAAAGCTTAAAATAATTTTTAGATATTTATTTATCCATTAAATGATTTTTAAATCATTTATTTCTATTTCTAAATTATTAATATTTACTTAGAATATTATTATAATCTTTTTTATTAATTTTAAATAATTTATAATCATTTAATATGATTTTTAAATCATTAATATCATTTTTAAATAATTATTTATTATTTATAAATGATTATTCCAATTAATTTATTAATAATTTAATTATTAATAATATTTTAATAAACAAAATATTTATTGAATTTTTGTAAAAAATATTAAAAGTTAATTAGTATAACTTAAAATAATTTTTAAAACTATTTTTATAATTATTTATATTTATTAATTAATTATTTATAATTTTATTATTTATTTATTTATTGTCTGTCGCTAAAGCCCTATAGCGACAGAAAGTGTTGCTATATGTGTTCTTCAATTATGGGAATCAGTTTGAGTATGATTTAGAGGTCACTTTGACATTAGCCTAATTGTTTGCTGTTAATGATTCTAGGTTTGTAAGTGTATAGGTGTTATAGTACTCTTGTAATAGTACAACATCATACCAATTTCAGGCTTTAACCTACATATAACAAGAAGTTATAAAGGCTCAAAGTCAATGTCAGAGTTGTTCTTGAGTTTCTGGGTAACCCAGAACAGTGGTCATGGTCGATCAACGATTTTGTGGTCTTAATAACTTTCAATCTGTGTGATAGATTTGTATTTTGATTGTAGTAATATGTAGTCTATATACCAAGATACATATATGATACACTTGTTTGGACAGAGTAAGAACCTAAGGTCTAGATTTATGTTGGTCAAAGTGCAGCCAAAGGCTGTTCTTAGTGTTCTTTAGTTTTTTGGGTAAACCAGAAAATACAGTCATGCTTGGTTAACGACATTTGACCATTAATTCTAGTAATCCTATGAATTGATTAAACGTTTGAGTGTCATAAATATGTAGTATGTATATCAGGGTATTAATTCATAACACTTAGACATCCTAACAACAAACAAAAATCAATTTAATGGTTGGTCAAAGTAACCAGCTCAACCTGTTCTTGTGATTTCTGGGTAACCCAGAAATCAGAACTTTGTGGTCGGTCAACCACTTTTGACCACTTATATCTTGCAATATATGATTCTAATTAACCTGTTTTCTTTTCCAGATTAAAGACCTCATGTAATACTACAACTAGTATACAATTAACAGACCTAACTATTAACATACACGGATCTATAGGCTCTGACATTCGACTGTCATACCTATTTTTCCAGAATTTCCAGTTTGCTTAATGTCGACGTCGGGATTTTATTTGTCCCTTTTTTGTTCTTGTTCTTTGGTGTTCTCATGTTAGGTGAGATTTTTTAAAAAAAATAAGTTATGAAAAGGTCCGACATTTATATATGTCGACGAGTTGACTGTAAGAGTCACCAGTTGATTTATTAATTGGTTATACCAACACAACCGAGAAAAAGTTTGCACATTGACCCAGTGATGTGACACTACTTAATGGGTATGTGAAATTGAGATTCATTAGGGTCCGGGGACTTGCTTATGCGGAGGGAAGGTGTTAGGCACCCCCCGACCTCCGTGTTGCCATGGTTACCGCCACTTTTCAAGAAACTGTTATATGAATATGTGTATGTGTGGGTCAATATGCAGTTATTTGGAAGTAGTGCGAGGTCTCGTTCGCACCTATATACACAAGGTTTGAATTTATATAAAAATTCAGTTTTAAATAAGATATAGCAGTGATGTTTTATAAAAGAGGTTTTTCAAACCCTTATGCTCAATAGTAATTGAGACCTTTTTACACTTCCATTTTATTATGTGTTCGACTGAATTACTTTTATTTTCGAGATACGAAGCATCTTCGAGAAAATAATGTATAAAGCAGTGCCGAACTCCTTATGGGCATGAGAGCCATCTAAGGAAATCCAAACACCGTGAATAATTTTACAAGCTATGTACAGCTGAAAATGTCCATCACGAAAACCGAATCTAGATTCAGTAGACTGAATCTGTGATCACATGATTCTCAAGCTCACATGATGTAGCAATTTATATGAAAAGCTGTTAACAGTTATATATATATATATATATATATATATATATATATATATATATATATATATATCTGTGTGTATGTGTGTGTGTGTGTGTGTGTGTGCAGATAATCAACCACCATGAAGCACCTCCATGGGGGATTGAAAAATATAAATAAAGCTTTTAAAAAAACCAATCAACCACCACGAAGCACCTCCATGGGGGATTGCAAATGTAAATATATAAAAGCGGTAAATATATATAGAGATATGATCAGCCACCACGAAGCATCTCCATGGGGGATCAGAAATATAAATAAAGCAATAAAAACAATCACCACCACGAAGTAAACTCCAGGCGGGACGAAATGTAAATAAAGCTGTAAAAGTGATCAACCGCCACGAAGTAAACTCCAGGCGGGACGAAATGTAAAGAAAGCTGTAAAAGGCCACGAAGTAAACTCCAGGCCTGACAGAAATATATATATATATATATATATATATATATATATATATATATATATATATATATATAAGGAAATAAACGCTCCGCATGTAAAATCCAGGCTCAATCGAGGCATAACTCGATAATGTTAGTCCACACACACACACACACACACACACACACACACACACACACACACACACATATATATATATATATATACAAAATGAAATAAAAGCCACGGACCGAAGTCCGGGCATACACACGCTACATGACTCTCAACGTGAAGAACTGTGTGTGCACAGTAGTGGAGAAAGGCTTTAAAGTGTGTAAGAAGGCTTACAGTGAACTGTCAAAGAAGACTTTAATGACTTTAAATGGATGAACACTCGGCTCCCGCCGGTAAAAATATAACAATATATGAGCTCACAAGTGTTTAAAATGAGAAATCACTCAGTTTATAGTGTGTATAGAGCAAATTGGACAGGGCTTTCTCGCCTTTTCTCTTTGTAAAATGGCTACCCCAAGCCCTCTATTTATAGAGGGGGGGAGCCGCAGGTGTACCTGCGACAGCCTCAGATATACCTGTGGCTGCCCGGGCTGCCCCGGGTTCTGTGGGTCCTGCCATCTCGAAGTACGTGCATGCGTGCAACGTGATGTCCGTTTGAACTTTCAGAACTTCAATCTGGGCATCCGATTGAGGTGTATAAAACCTTTTTTGGTATGCTATTGTTGAGAGCTACATAATGACGTGGGATTAGAGGTTGTACGAAATCAGGAAGATGGGACCATGCCCTTGGTCATTAAGCTTCAAATTCTATCCGGTGTGCTGTCTTGTGCAGTAGTCACTCGAGATTGGCGCTCTTTGGTTCTGGTAGAACATTAATATGTATGTATGTATGAATTTTGAGACGGCACAAATTGGGATGGCAAGAAGACGGTTCTGCCCTTCACCGGGGCTATCTCCGGCTTGAGCTGATTCAGCAGTCGTTGCTCAGGGTTATCTCTGAGATTGGACTGCTACAAATGTTGACCGTCCTCAGTGTTGTTTCTGAGATGTTCCTGACTTCCCGGGGTTATCTCTGGACTTTGGAAATGAGTGCCTCAGGGCCATTGCCGAGTGTTTGAAGCTGATTGCATAGGTTTGAAACAAGCATTTCCGGGGTTATCTCTGGAACTGCAACTGCATGCCTCGGGGTTATCTCTGAGGTTGACACTGTCTTTCTCGGTGTGATTTTTGGGACTGAGACTAAGTATCTAGGGGTTATCTCCGAGATGCCACTGTCTTCTCCGGTGTGATTTTCGATATTTGAACTGCATTCCTCGGGATTATCTCCGAGGTTGACGCTGAAACTCCCGGTGTTATTTCTGGGGTTGAGGTTGAAACTTCCGGTGGTATTTCCAGGTCTGAGCTGGATTTCTTGGGGTTATCTCCGAGATGGTAATACTGAATATCCCAGGGTTATCTCTAGGATTGAATTGAGCTGTCTTCCAAGGTTATCTCTGAAAGACGATTCTGCCCTCATGCAATGTTAGTAACAGGTATGTAGAAAAATTTTGAGTGCCTACAGATGCCCCTCTTTATCATATTCATGCAATACAATGGCATGGATAGGATAAAGAATATTAGACACTTGAAATACAGCAAGATAATCATGATGCAATGTACAGCAGCATGATGCAAATGTACGTGGGATGATTGCCGGCTCCCCTTGACTTCTACCGGGATCAGGATTATTTATGACCACTCGGGTAAACTATTTGGACCTGTGATCCAAAGTTACCACAAACTTCCAGGATGTTAACGTTGGGATTGTCACCAAAGCCCTTAATCCTTGGTATAGACCTACACTGAAGATGTATCTCTCATGTACAAGAGACTCTATGGGGATGCATTTTGTCTATTGAGGATGTGTATAACATATTCCATCATCGGTCCTCCCCGATGAGGATGCTCTGTCGGAGTTACTGCCAACAGTCTGTGTTGTCAGGATTGCCTGACCCTCGCTAAAATGTATATCAACGGATGAAATCCCTGCTGGGAAAATGTCAGGGCTGCTTGACCTTTGTTGACGTGTGCATCAATGAATGATATCATCGGATGGCTTCCGATGCTTCGATGGGCTTACTTGCCATCAGCTGAAGTAACGTCAAGGTTGCTTAACCTTCATTGACATGTACATAAACGGATGAAAATACGTGATGCCCCCGCTGGGGAACCTGCTTGATCTTCGCTGAAGTGTGCATCAACGGCTGAAAATCATCGGATGGCTTCCGACGCTTTGTTGGATTTACTTGCCAACGGCTGAAGTGATGTCAAGGCTGCTTGACCTTCGTTGAAATGTGCATCAACGGATGTAAATGCGTGATGCCCCCGCCGGGGTTTGTGAACTTGAGAATGCGTGATGCCCCCGCCGGGGATATGTACTTCGACGTATGAAAACATGTGACACCCCCGCTGGGGTATTTGCTTGAACTTCGCTGACGTGTGCATTAACGGCTAAAAATTATCGGATGGCTTTCGACGCTTTGTTGGATTTACTTGCCAACGGCTGAAGTGATGTCAAGGTTGCTTGACCTTCATTGACATGTGCATCAATGAATGCAAATGTGTGATACCCCCGGCGGGGTTTGTACTTTGACATACAAAAATGCGTGACACTCCCACCGGGTTATTTTGCTTGAACTTCGCTGACGTGTGCATCAACGGCTGAAAATCATCAGATGGCTTCCGACGCTTCGTTGGATTTACTTGCCAACGGCTGAAGTGATGTTAAGGTTGCTTGACCTTCATTGACATGTGCATCAACGGATGCAAATGCGTGATACCCCCACCGGGGTTTGTACTTCGACATATGAAAACGCATGACACCCCCGCCAGGAAATTTGCTTGAGAATGACGACCCCAGACTGACGGCATTGGACCTTTGTGCGGTATTTTCGAATGTGATCTGTAATTGCTAAGATCATCGATATAGTATACCCTATGTTTGAGCGAATACAAATGAATGATATGAAAGCCACAGTCGGGCCTAGGAAAACCAGGATTTCAGGCTATTCTGCTCAATTGCGTAGCGCTTTTATCCCTGATTTGGCCTTTTCAGCTTGTGAGAAGTCCTTTGCAACTCGAACTGGACCTAGCCGGAGGGGTGGGACATATATAGGGGAGCTGCAGGTACACCTATTGCAGCCGCTGGTGGACCTGCGGCCAACCGTGAATGCCCATGAATTGCTGGTTACTTTCACAAGTTATTTTCAAGTCGCGCCGCGAAGGAAATCTAAGGGCTCATCTTCAGATCTGCTGAGTTCAGACGTCTTTCTGCAAATTCTATCACCGTACAAGTGTTCTACACTGTCCTGGTAACGTATGCATGTCTTTTTTTCTAGTTTTTATCCGTTGGAAAATGACTTTTTATATGAAATGCGTTTAAACACATAGTAGTGAATATGCATGCTCATCTGTCTTGATAAAAAATATTCAACATAGTAAATGTTAGTATTAAAGCATGCTGAACATAATGATGTGAAAAAATTTAACTTTTGACATAGTCAAATTGGCACCTTTTTTCTACTATTTCTTATCCTATTTGAGGACAAATGAGCAAAGGTAATAAAGCAAAGTAATCCTGGTAATTAGGCTACCCTTATGGATTGATGACTCTAACTTTTTAATGCAAATAGTAAGTATATGACTGTGGGCAGGTGTGCTACTGAATGGCCACCTAGTTATACCTATGTGCATGTGGATAGTCCTATTTATATAGGAAACTATGGCAAAAAATTTTAAAACGTAGGCATTGGGTAGTCATGCATTTTTAACTCTACTGTTGACGTATGTTAAATTAATGCATACATGAATATAGTCAATAAATGCATTTTAAAAAGCTCCAGGTTTAGAAAATACCACACCCTTTCTGAGGTGATTTGGAGACTTGTGTCCAGATATTATAGATCTGGATCAGCCGAGCAGTTCCTGCAGGACCACTTCAGGTGTACGGAGGAGGGCTTCTGAAGTGCCTCGACCCCGTTCAGTTAGACAGTCTCGTCGTCTGGCGGAGGCGGTGATTCGTCCTATCCGGGTTGATGTACTAGATGTCGAGGATGAGGAGGAGGATGTACCGATAGCGGCTCCAACTCCTGCTGCTCATATTCCCCGTAGGGATTTCCCAGGCATTCAGGTGGCTATCCTAGATTTTTGGGTGATTTGAGTCGCCACCCCTCAGTTTACTTACATGCAAATGAGGTACCAGCTGGATTTGACCTTCCTTTTTCCTATTGAGGAGGAATAAGGATTTTGACATTGATTTGCATGTGATGTAGGTTCCCGACTTTACATAACTTCGAGGGAACTGGTTCAGCATACACTCCCTGTATAAGGCTCTACATCCAGATTACCGAGGTATATTGCATGATTGAGGCTTTGGGCGTTCTTTTCCATTCTTCCCCACCGTTGTCCCTAGGGTTACCTCAGGGAATTGTCTGAGCGCTGGTTTCACCAGACTCAGTCTCTCTATTTGTTGGACTATGTGGTGATGATGACACCTATGGATTGGCAATTTATCATCGGTATGGAGTTTTGTGGGGTGCCAGTGCCATGTACGGCTGATATTACCCCGACTGCCGTCAGATCCTTGTTGGGAGTCCCGGCTGAGGCGCTCAAGGGCAAGACCGTCTGTATGGGTCCTTTAAATGTAGATGCTATGAGTGGGCTGTTGATTGAGCCCATGCCCGCTGATGTGAGTGTCAGGGATTGCATTCTTCGACGATTGTTCCTGGTTATCATTAGGGGTTGTTTCATAGCAGATAACTCTTCTATGGTGTCATTCGCCACGCGGGAGTTGGACCGTATCAAAGAGTATTATTGGGGTTCCTACACCTTTGCCTACTTCCTCAGGGGAATGCGCATGCGTTCGCAGGGCTTGACCGAGGCTTGGCTAGGATTTTACCGTTTCTGCTGGTGAGTATTTCTCTTTTGATTTCCCATGTACAAGTTAAGAGTATTCACTGACAGCAGGTGTTTTGCCTTTGTGTTGACAGTTTTGGGCCTATGAGAGGCTTCCATGTTTGTGTCCTGTGAGCATGTTAAGTTTAGACACCTATCCACGAGGACGGCGATGGCATCACTCCATTTTGTCGGAGGTTCCTGTAGCGGAGGGTTTCACCCATTGTCACTTACAGCTGGAGCTGTTGACAACTGATGTCATCACTTGGGTTCCCTACTCTAGGGAACTTTTGACCATTAGGTTTGAGGATGGATTTCCGACTGGTGTCGAGCACGTGATATCCACCCGTAGGATTCCTCTCTTCACAGATGGAGGATGGGAGCTCTATTTAGGAGACTGTGCTATTAGGAGCACCACAGGAGAGATACGTATACCGATATGGCCTCCAGCCAGGCGTTATTGGCATGTTACATAGTCACCCGTCATTGATATCCCATTGTTGGGTGTTGACGATTTTACACTGTCAGAGGGTCCCTACATTCAGGAGATATTGTAGCATTGGTGGTCCCCTTGTACTATTGGAGCCCAGACCCGCGCCACTCAGTTTATGGGGGATATGGTTCCTAGATCCGTGATGATGACGGATTGGCTGACCTGTGTCTGAGATCCGACTCATGTGACACAGATTGATCGTTTGACCCAGCAGTTGGATTGGGCACATTTCTTAATCCGGCACTTGGGTAGAGATCCTTCAAAGGCAGATACTTCTGATCCTTTCAGCTCAGGCGCTGGCCCCTCAGGTGACCCATATAGCTTTATCGGTGCAGATCCTTCCTTGTATAGGCCTGACATCCCTGTTGATAGAGATCCAGTGACTCAAGAGGAGTTACATCAGGTGGACAGGATTGATGATGTAGATATTGACACCATTGTCTTCTTCTGATGTATATTCTCGTTATCTCTTTTGATAGGCCTCTATTAGATATTGGGTGGCTGTGCCCCATTCTCGCTCTATCTTTTGATAAGCCTCTATTAGTAGTAGGACATCTGTGCCCTATTTCCCTATATTTTTAGTTGTACAGAGATGTTGTATATAGATAATGATGTACTTAGGAATGTATATACTATTTTCCGTTCCCTACATCATATTGCCATCTATTATCTGTCATGCACGTATCATATTATGCATATGTATGTATGTCCAGAGATATTTAGCATTGACCCCTAGATGGTATTATGATACGGCTTAGACAGATGTTTTCTTCGACAGTCAGCCACATAGATCACACCCTACCAGTGTTGGTAGCCTCCCGTCTGAGGTCATGGTATGATAGTATGTCACCTACAGATAGGGTGACTGTAGATCAACTATTATAACATTCTATGACCCTCTTGATGTTTCAAGTTCCCGCAGGCTTTGTAGAGGGTATGCTGGAGCATTGGATACTGGAGAGACAGGTTTTCTGATTTGGTACCCAGGAGTTGACTCCTACATTAGAGGAGTACGAGCGGTTGACGACCCTGCCCTTAGACAGACTTTGCGCTAATATGGCTGCTGGAGATATGCACCGGCAGTTCATGAACCTCACCGGGTTACAGTGTTGAGTAATAGAGGATGAGATTACATCCGGCCATGTATTGCCCCAGCGCTTCCTGATATACAGGTTTAGCTTGGTGGATAGCTATGCACGATATTCTGGGGATTTCACCTGACCAGAGGATCAGTGGCATTTGGCCAGAGTGGATGTACTCGTGATGTGCGTGGTAGCGTATGTGTACTTGCCACGGTATATGGACGAGATGGACATAGGTGTCATCATGGCGGTGAAAGCTCTCAGGGAGGGTCATACCATCATCCCGATGATCATGGCAGAGACGTTGAGGTCGGCCATATTTTGCAGTACCTACCCTGCAGGGGTCTTTACAGTAGTTCAGTCATGTTATTCGTGTGGTTTATGTCACACTTGAGATCGATTGGCACTTTTTGCCGACACGGGTACTGCTTTACCCATGATATAGCTATGTCTTACTCCTTTCAGCCATCGGAGTGTACATATGCTATGTCATGGTCGGTCTTCTTGGTAGGGATTAGAGATCCATTTGGCATCCTACCGTGTTTAGGGCTTAGTTCACCCTATAGCTTCATTACTCACGCTCCCAGCATGGATTATCTCCCTCTGGCTGGTTTGAGGGACATGACTACCTACTACCCACTAGCCGTGATGTCACAGTTTGACCAGTTTTAGGACTTTCATCCTTTTGTGGGGGCGTTAGGTAAGCGTTTAGCTTCTCGCCATCTATCAGCAGAGGACCGATCCCGGGTGTATGCTTGTTGGGATCAGCAGGAGATCGCTACTTTTTCTATTAGCCATCCTGGTTGTTCGCCAGAGTATTTTGCGTGGATGGAGACAGAGACTTCATTGGCTGCGGTAGTATCCACAGTGTCGAGCATTAATTCAGATGGTGGAGAGCCCATGGAGGACATTGATTCCCACACCGAGGAGGAGCCATTCACTGGGTTGTCAGCAGCTCTTTTAGATTCTCCCATTACTAGCACTATTGTGATCCAGCAATCGGCACAGTACTTCGAGCGGAGTCTTTATATGATGACCTTTGAGAGGGATCAGGCTAGAGCCATGATGTTGACCACTCTTGATGGGAGAGATGCCACTCTATTAGAGAGAGACAATGCCTTAGCACATAGAAATACTGCTATTGTGGAGCAGGATGAGACCATATCAGCCAGAGATGCCATGATAGTTGAGCGGGATGTCGATATATCTACTCGGGATGTAGCCGTTACAGATAGCACCACAGTGAGGTCCCTTATTACTGGCATGATTGCAGAGATGAGTGTATACATTGATGAGCATAGCGTCACCATGCAGATGGCTGTAGATCTGTTAGCTCATGTGGATACCCTTGTGCAGGAGACCACAACACTACCTCATTCTTCTGAGAGAGATGCCATGTTGGGCTTGATAGCTCGGATATACAGCGATTTGTAGATGAGCTTGTATTTTCCTGCACAGATTAGCTTAGCCATTTTGTCATGTACAGTTCATATTGTATATATCAAACAACATTATATATAGTAGGGAGATATATTTTTGATCACTTCCCTTTTAGTTATGCCTTGTTGCTTGCTTGATATTTGCCTATTTCTTCAGGGCTTGTGATCTTGATGTATTCTGAAATCCTTCTAAATGGATGGACATTGAGTTGTCTTAGGATATTTCAAAATGGATCGTTGATCTGTGTGTTTTCCCTACCATTTTTGGTGTCTTGGGACTGATTTCTGTATGGAAATATGGAGAGGAGTGTGACTTTCCTTTCCGAGATCGACCGCACCACAGATGGTCGCCAGTACACCTATTTAAGAGGAGCCCAGATAGTTCCATCTCTTATGGATTGGTGTTTCCCTTTGAGGAACAACCGCAGCTTAGATGGTCACCGATCCTCCCATTTAGGGGGAGGTCAGGTAGTTCCATCCCTTTGGTTTAAAGCCAATGAAATGTGATGGATTGAAGGTTGATCCTAGTACCGCTGACAAATATTTGTGCTTCGGTAGGGGGTTAGACCGAACCATGACTGGCTTCCTACGTACTCCTATTGAAGAGGAGACCAGGTCTGCGTAGTTCGAACCTGGTGTAAGAGGTTCAACTCTGTATGTAGCAAAAAGGGTGTAGGAATGTGTTTGTAGAGAAGGATGTAGAGCTGTTTTTGTTGTTTTTGTTTTATTGTGATCAGACCATATAAAATATGGTTACGTAAGTACTCCCGTGTATCAAGGAGATCAGGTCGGCGTAGTTCGCCCCATGTTCAAGACGATTTGCAGCCAATGAAAAGTTTGATGCCATGTTCAGGACAAACTGCGGGTGAGAAAGTATAATCCCATGTATAGGATAAACTACGAGTGTGAAAAGTCTTATCCCTAGTAGGGTAAAACTGCGGGTATGAAAGGTTCAATCCCTGGTGGGATAACTGGAGTTGAGTAAGGGTTCAAAACCAAGTGAAGAGAAAATGATCTGGCGATCCGGAACTAGGCTGCTGGTTAAAAAATGTATGTCCGTGATGGGGCAAATGAGTGTGAAGAGAAGTTGTATGTATTGAAGGGTTGGAAAACCTGAAATGATAGGGGATTTGGTGATCCAAAACTAGGATGTTTGCTTAATGGTAACCTCAGTCATAGTACCGTTTCACGATATCCGAGCTGACAAGTTATGGAAATTCATCGCCATCTATTTCATGTAACCTGAGAGCACCTCATGTCAATACCTCCTTGACAATAAACGGGCCTTAAACTGATCTTGGTTGTCAATGATCTTCTTCAAAACCAAGTTGTGTTGTTTAAACTGCCGTAACTGGACTTTTCTGTGGTAGGACCTAGCAATCCTTTATTGATATAACTGACCGTGGAAGATTGCATCGGCTTGCCTTTCGTCTATTAGAGACAATTGGTGATACCTATCTCGTACCCATTGGTCTTCATCCAGCTGAGCGTCTATCAACACTCTGAGGGATTCCATTTTCACTTCTATAGGGAGCACAACTTCCATCCCATAGGATAATGCATAGAGGGTTTCCCCTGTGGAAGTGCGTATTGATGTTCTGTTGGCTAACAAAGTTAGAGGCAATAAGTCAGGCCAGCCTTTGTGGTTGGTGGACATCTTTTACATGATCTTCTTGATGTTTTTGTTAGCCGCTTCAACAACACCATTCATCTGTGGACGGTAGATGACGGAGTTAAGATGTTTGATGTGGAATTTACTGCACAACTCCTCCATCATTTTGTTGTTGTGGTTCTTAGCATTATCTGATACAATTACCTCTGGTTGTCCATATCGACAAATGATATTATTTTTGATGAAAGCAATGAGGACTTCTTTCGTAACCCTGGGGAAGGAGGCTGCTTCTACCCACTTGGTGAAGTAGTCGATCATGGTGAAGATAAACTGATGCCCATTACTGGCTTTTGGCGTGATGGGCCCAATCACGTCCATTCCCAACATTGAGAAGGGTCGAGGCAAACTCATATTATGGAGCTCCCTCGGAGGGGCGTGAATAGCATTCCCATGAATTTGGTGCTTGTAAGACCCCAACTTATTAGTGAATAAAATCAAATTTTCTCTAAATATTATTGTGAATAATAAGGGGCTAATTTGATATAATACTTTGGTTATCGGTGAAATGTACAAATTTTACAAAATAAGCAAGTGGTTATAAAATATTCATTTTGTCGGGGAATATTCGTTTGGTCGTGGAATATTCTTGCTGTCGGAGAATATTTGTACGACGTCGCAGCCTTGTGTGGGCCCCATAACGGAAAGCGATTGGATGAAGAAAACGACAAGTATAAGTTGTTTATAAATAACGGCGTAGTTGTTACCGTTAATACAGTTGGAATACCCGGTGGTTAAAATACAGTAGCACACGGTATTGCACCAATTATTAATTCTTACGTAAGAAGGCACTACTTAATAATTGCTACAGTAGTTATTGTTCAATATTTTATTTTATTGATTCAATAATTGTTGCGTTGATATTTTATATTATTGTTGTTTCAATAATTATTGCTGCACAATATTTTCTATTATCAGATCAATAATTCATATTATTTGAATAATGTTATTAGATAACATTATTGGCAATGTCTAGAAAGTTCTGTCTAAGGAGAGGTTTGGTCATCTAATTGCGCGCCAGTAAGGAGAAATCCTTATTGGAAAGCCCCCTCTTTCCTGGGAACGGCCTGGTTGTCATAAATGTGATTCTGTAATATTATTTGTGAATAATTAATTATTGATTCATATGATAAGGAAATATTTATTTTATGTGGATATAAATGAGGGATATATTTTTGTGGTTAAAAATAAAGGAGTTAATGTTGAGGTGTTTTATCAGTATTTTTATCGGAATGGAGGTATTAAAAATCAAATCAGGATTTTTGAGAAATATTACGGGTGTTATAATTTTTAATCCGACCGTTGGATCGTGGTAATTTTTGGATATGTTATACATATATAAGTTGAGTATATGTCCACAAATTTTGAACCGTTAAAAATGAACGTATGATTTATTATGAATTTTACGAGATGACTGGTTCAGAAATTGTTGAATTTTCGGAGTTTATCATTTTGATGGAAAATTCTAGAATTGGTGGGCCCCACTTGTGGTTGGTGAAGAAATGTGCTGAATTATATTTCAAATGTGGTGGGTGAGAATAGTAGCAGGTAAAGCCATCAGGTTGCAGGTCAAACCTACTAAAATTTTCCTATAAATAGAGGGCTAAGTTAGAATTGAAAATCACACCAGAAACAAGTTTTCTCTCTTTCTCTCTCTAGATTATTGAGTGTATTTTGTGAGTATTTAGATACTTTGAGAGTTTTTATTCATCAGAGCAAGTTTCTTTCAGCCTTATACCGGTATTCCGACCAGAAGTACTGATATCTTGAGGTAAGGGATATTATTTTCTTCTTAAATGATATTATTTTCTTCAATATCATTATGCTGAAATATTGATATGAGTTTTTATCAAATTTAGAACTTTTTGTGTCGGGGTTACTATTCATGTATACGGCACTATTCACGTATACGACACTATTCACGAATACGGCACTATTCACCGAAAAATAAAATTTTTCCTTTTTTTCCGAGATGTCTATTATGGTTACTATCTTTGATTGTATCCATGTTTTGATCTTTATTTTTGAATTCTGCTTCACAATTGATTATTATGAAGTATTATTGATCTTGGATAAACTGTTATACGAATCCCTACTATTTGTCCTTCTGTCTCATTGGATTCGTTCTCTTTAAGATATTTTTCATCATCCTCAGTCCTAAATGATGATATTAATGAATATCTTTGGCCTGTAGTGCAAAGATGTATGATTACTTGATGAATATCTTTGGCCTGTAGTGCAAAGATGAACAGGTGTTGAGATGAACATGACTGACAGGTGATACAAATGAATATCTTTGGCCTGTAGTGCAAAGATGAATATTTGGATAAAGATGATTATTAATTGATGTTACAGGGATAAAATATTGATGATGGACTTTTAAATCTTAGAAGATAGTAGAATTCTTTCTCTACTTGACTCTTCTAATGGTTTGCTGTTTCCGCTGCAGTTGTTGATCTAAAACTTGTTGTCGATTATATTCTATCAGATTTTTCCCTGTTGAAGACTAACGATAATTTGTTTGTATATTATCTTAGTCATAATATTCTTTACTGGGCTAGTTGAGCTCACCCTTTTCCTTTTTGTTCCATTTTTCTTCTCAGGAGGTGAGAACATAGCAGGATCTAGTCGGGATATGGAGTGATGGTTCTAGAAAGATGTTTTAGCAGTCCTCACTATTTCTGTAAAATAGTGTTTGAATAATTGTAATGAGGATTTATTTGAGTGTGGATATTGTCTAGAAGACAATATTTGTATTTAAACTCACAGTATGTGTTGTCGTATTTTGCACGACATTTGTATTATTGAAGTTGTAGTTTGCTTTCTGTACCATGTATTTGGCGACTCAGAATGGGTGTTGTATACCTATTTTGGGGGCGTCACAGTTGGTATCAGAGCTTAGGGATATGATCCCTGGCTGAGATGTGAGACAAGAACTAGGAGGGGAGAGACGGGGAATTCCTTCACTAGTATGACTTGACTAAGTTTATTTGGTGTTTATTTGGTCGGTCAGAGTATAGGGATAATATATGACATGACTATTAACCCTTGTTTTATGGCAGTATTTAAGAATGGCAGCTGAGAACGTTAATAATGGAGTAAATCAGACCGTGGAGACACCTTTGATCACCACCCAGGGGAACGTGCAACAGGAAGGCAATATTCCTCCTGTAAACAACGTTACCGAGCAAACGATGAATGATGAAATGTTTAGGAGCTTTTTGCAGTTCATGCAAAATCAGACGAGGGAGACTCGTGTGCAGAATACGGGTGGAAATGATAACGCGCGGTTTGTCACAGCTAAGCAGTTCAAAGAATTGGGACCACCAGAATTTAAGGGAAAGCCGGATCCGATCATGGCGGAAACGTGGGTCAAGCAAATTACCAAGATATTCGATGTCTTGGGATGCACGGAGGAACAAAAGGTTCCATTCGCCACCTTTATGTTCCGCGGTGAGGCAGACTACTGGTGGGAGTCTGTGAAGCGTACCCAGCCTGACGCACTCAACATGTCCTGGGAAACATTTCAAAAACTGTTCAATGACAAGTACTTTCCTGAAAGTATTCGTCATATGAAGGAGGTAGAGTTTATCAGACTGGAACAAAACAACATGACGGTGTCCCAGTACGAGGCGAAGTTTGCAGAGTTATCCAGGTTTGCACCTCATTTGGTCGAAAATGAGGAACGAATGACAAGGATGTTTCTGAGAGGTCTAAAACCCGAGATTCGACAATATCTTATCTCTCATAAATTTTCTTTATATTCAGATGTTGTAAATAGGGCTCAATTATTAGAGCGAGATAATGAGTATGTGCAACCGAGGGACCACAACCAGGGTCATACCGGTGGCGGCAGTCATCGAAGCAATGAAAACCAGCAGGGAAGAAAATATTCGGACAAAAGCGGTAACCACTCTGGTGGTAATCGTGGTCGTGATAATAGAAGGAGCGAGTCGGGAGGAGATTTCAAGAAGAGAAGGTACAACAATGATAATGTGAAGACGTCAGCACAAACATCAACTGTTTCTAGGGGAGGAGAACGACCACCGGTCGTATGTTACAAATGTGGAAAAGAGGGACATATCAGCCCAAACTGCCCACAACAATCCAAGGTATGTTATAACTGTGGAAAGGAGGGTCATATAGCTCGAGAGTGTTCTGTAGCAAAACCAAGTTCAGCGGGGATGGTGACTCCAAAAGCTGTCCCGGATAAGTCGAAATCAGCGGTTCCTGGAAGGGCGTTTGTCGTTACTGGCCAAAACGCGAGAAACCCGAACGAGGTGATCACGGGTAAGCTAATCTTGAATTCTTGCGAAGTTTATACTTTACTAGATACCGGTTCTACCCATTCTTTTATCTCTCCTGCTTGTGCTCAACGTTTAAACTTGACTCCGGAGAAATTGGACTTTAACTTATCTGTTGAAACTCCGTTGGGTGAAACCTTCGTTACATCTACAGTTTATAAATCTTGCATGATCCAAGTTGGCACTATCACATTACCTGTTGATCTTATCTCTTTAAAGATACTTGCTTTTGATGTGATTTTAGGAATTGATTGGTTAACCACTCATCATGCTAAAATTGATTGTTTTCGTAAGGTTGTTAGTTTTCATATTCCTAACCAACCTGTCATACGAATTCAAACTACTAAACCACTAAAATCAGTCACTGTCATATCGAGCCACAAAGCTATTCGTTTATTGAAAAACGGATGTCAAGCTTTCTTAGCCCATGTAATGGATTTGAACAAAGACAGGTCAGATTTGAATAATATTTCTATTGTTAGAGAATTTCCCGATGTATTTCCTGAAGAATTTCTTGGTCTACGCGTGATATTGAATTTTGTATCATCTTTGAATCTGGTACAAAACTCGCTTCTAAAAATCGAATGGCTCCTATTGAACTTCAGGAGTTAAAAACCTAACTGTAGAAGTTTGTACCCGAGCCATTATCTGGTGACTTCCTTTGTGGAATGCACTGAAGCCAGACTCTCCGTAGGGGACGCCATATTCGTGCGGTAGTAAACTGATATGTGTCATTGTGACGTACTATCCAAGATTGGGATATGAGTCACAGTTGAGAGCAACCTAAGTCAGTAATTGAAGTACGTAGCTTTCTGGGCTTAGCTGGTTATTATCGGAGATTTGTGGAAGGATTTTCTCGAATCGCTACTCCGTTAACTCAGCTGACTCGGAAAGATACAAAATTCGTATGGAGTGAGGAATGCGAGAAGAGTTTTCAAGAACTCAAGAGGAGACTCATTTCGGCACCTGTTCTGACAATACCATCTGGTTCGGATGGATTTGTTATCTACAGCGATGCTTCAGGCAAAGGGTTAGGATGTGTTCTCATGCAACATGGAAAAGTCATAGCCTATGCCTCACGACAACTCAAAGAATATGGGAGGAATTATCCTACTCATGATTTGGAGTTGGCAGCAGTCGTTTTTGCGTTGAAGATCTGGAGACACTACCTGTATGGGGAGAAAGTGGAGATCTATACAGATCATAAAAGCCTCAAATATTTCTTCACCCAAAAGGAACTCAACATGCGGCAGCGACGTTGGCTCGAGCTGTTGAAAGATTACGATCATACCATCCAATATCATCCTGGAAAAGCAAACGTAGTAGCTGACGCATTGAGTAGAAGATCATATGCGGGTACGAGTGCAATATTGTTAACACAAAGGCCCATTTTGTATGACTTACAAAGGATGGAGATAGAGATGAAGGCTCCAAGTACCCACATGATGATATCAAATATACGAGTAGAACCGACTTTAATCGATAAAGTTAAAGCTGCTCAAGCTACGGACATGGAGCTGATGCGTATGAAGAAGAAAGTGCAAGAAGGTGCTATTCCAGAAGCAAGAATCGATGAAGAAGGAATACTTCGAGTCAACTCCAGACTTTGTGTTCCTAACGATTTTGACTTGAAGCATAGAATAATGATGGAGGCACACAACACACCGTTTGCAATCCATCCTGGGAGTACCAAAATGTATCACGATCTTCGACATACATTTTGGTGGAGCAATATGAAAAGAGAGATCGCGGAGTTTATCTCGAGGTGTTTAACTTGTCAACGTGTAAAGGCGGAGCATCAAGTGCCAAAGGGTCCATTGCAACCACTTGAGATCCCGAAATGGAAGTGGGAACACATTACTATGGATTTTGTTACGGGTCTTCCCAAGGTTTCTCAAGGCATAGATGCGATTTGGGTTATTGTTGATAGATTAACCAAGTCCGCTCATTTCTTGCCGATACGTGAGACTTATTCCCTTGAACGTCTTGCTAGTATGTATGTGAACGAGATTGTGAGATTGCATGGCATGCCAGTATCCATAGTTTCGGATCGTGACCCAAGATTCACTTCACGATTTTGGGTTAGCTTGCAGAAAGCTATGGGCACGGATTTACGATTCAGTTCGGCATACCATCCTCAAACGGACGGACAATCAGAGAGGACTATTCAAACTCTTGAAGATCTATTAAGACTTTGTGTCCTAGATCTCAAAGGGAGTTGGGATAAGTACCTACCATTGGTGGAATTCTCCTACAACAACAGTTATCAGGCGAGCATAGGTGTGGCTCCATTCGAGGCGTTGTATGGAAGAAAATGTCGTTCTCCAGTATGCTGGGACGAGGTGGGTGAAGCAACATTGTTGGGACCAGAGTTGGTACGCATTACTACAGAGAAGATCCAAACGATTCGACAACGTATACAAACGGCACAGGATCGACAAAAGAGTTATGCGGATCTTCATCGGAAGGACGTGGAATTTAATATTGGGGATCATGTATTATTACGTGTTGCACCATGGAAGGGAGTTACAAGATTTGGGAAGAGAGGAAAGCTCAATCCAAGATTTGTTGGTCCATTTGAGATTCTTGAGCGAATAGGAAATGTGGCATATAGACTCGCATTACCTCCAAGCATGTCTCGTGTTCATAATATTTTTCACATATCTATGCTTCGTAAATATGTTAAAGACCCGAACCACATTATTGAGTTAGAACCAGACGAGATAGCTGAAGATTTAACGTACGAGGAGGTACCTGTTAAGATCTTGGATAGGAAAGAGCATGTCCTACGCACGAAGGTTATACCACAAGTTAAGGTTTTGTGGAGAAACCATGCTATTGAAGAAATGACCTGGGAGTTGGAATCAGAAATGAAAGCGAGGTATCCTCACCTTTTTGAAACATCAGGTACGTACGTCAATTTCGAGGACGAAATTTCATAAGGAGGGGAGGTTGTAAGACCCCAACTTATTAATGAATAAAATCAAATTTTCTCTAAATATTATTGTGAATAATAAGGGGTTAATTTGATATAATACTTTGGTTATGGGTGAAATGTGCAAATTTTGCAAAATAAGCAAGTGGTTATAAAATATTCATTTTGTCGGGGAATATTCGTTTGGTAGTGGAATATTCTTGCTGTCGGGGAATATTCGTACGACGGCGCAGCCTTGTGTGGGCCCCATAACGGAAAGCGATTGGATGAAGAAAACGACAAGTATAAGTTTTTTATAAATAACGGCGTAGTTGTTACCGTTAATACTGTTGGAATACCCGGTGGTTAAAATACAGTAGCACACGGTATTGCACCAATTATTGATTCTTACGTAAGAAGGCAATACTCAATAATTGTTACAGTAGTTATTGTTCAATATTTTATTTTATTGATTCAATAATTGTTGCGTTGATATTTTATATTATTGTTGTTTCAATAATTGTTGCTGCACAGTATTTTCCATTATCAGATCAATAATTCATATTATTTGAATAATATTATTAGATAACATTATTGGCAATGTCTAGAAAGTTCTGTCTAAGGAGAGGTTTGGTCATCTAATTGCGCGCCAGTAAGGAGAAATCCTTATTGGAAAGCCCCCTCTTTCCTGGGAACGGCCTGGTTGTCATAAATGTGATTCTGTAATATTATTTGTGAATAATTAATTATTGATTCATATGATAAGGAAATATTTATTTTATGTGGATATAAATGAGGGATATATTTTTGTGGTTAAAAATGAAGGAGTTAATGTTGAGGTGTTTTATCAGTATTTTTATCGGAATGGAGGTATTAAAAATCAAATCAGGGTTTTTGAGAAATATTGCGGGTGTTATAATTTTTAATCCGACCGTTGGATCGTGGTAATTTTTGGATATGTTATACATATATAAGTTGAGTATATGTCCACAAATTTTGAACCGTTAAAAATGAACGTATGATTTATTATGAATTTTACGAGATGACTGGTTCAGAAATTGTTGAATTTTCGGAGTTTATCATTTTGATGGAAAATTCTAGAATTGGTGGGCCCCACTTGTGGTTGGTGAAGAAATGTGCTGAATTATATTTCAAATGTGGTGGGTGGGAATAGTAGCAGGTAAAGCCATCAGGTTGCAGGTCAAACCTACTAAAATTTTCCTATAAATAGAGGGCTAAGTTAGAATTGAAAATCACACCAGAAACAAGTTTTCTCTCTTTCTCTCTCTAGATTATTGAGTGTATTTTGTGAGTATTTAGATACTTTGAGAGTTTTTATTCATCAGAGCAAGTTTCTTTCAGCCTTATACCGGTATTCCGACCAGAAGTACTGATATCTTGAGGTAAGGGATATTATTTTCTTCTTAAATGATATTATTTTCTTCAATATCATTATGCTGAAATATTGATATGAGTTTTTATCAAATTTAGAACTTTTTGTGTCAGGGTTACTATTCATGTATACTGCACTATTCACGTATACGGCACTATTCACGAATACGGCACTATTCACCGAAAAATAAAATTTTTCCTTTTTTTCCGAGATGTCTATTATGGTTACTATCTTTGATTGTATCCATGTTTTGATCTTTATTTTTGAATTCTGCTTCACAATTGATTATTATGAAGTATTATTGATCTTGGATAAACTGTTATACGAATCCCTACTATTTGTCCTTCTGTCTCATTGGATTCGTTCTCTTTAAGATATTTTTCATCATCCTCAGTCCTAAATGATGATATTAATGAATATCTTTGGCCTGTAGTGCAAAGATGTATGATTACTTGATGAATATCTTTGGCCTGTAGTGCAAAGATGAACAGGTGTTGAGATGAACATGACTGACAGGTGATACAAATGAATATCTTTGGCCTGTAGTGCAAAGATGAATATTTGGATAAAGATGATTATTAATTGATGTTACAGGGATAAAATATTGATGATGGACTTTTAAATCTTAGAAGATAGTAGAATTCTTTCTCTACTTGACTCTTCTAATGGTTTGCTGTTTCCGCTGCAGTTGTTGATCTAAAACTTGTTGTCGATTATATTCTATCAGATTTTTCCCTGTTGAAGACTAACGATAATTTGTTTGTATATTATCTTAGTCATAATATTCTTTACTGGGCTAGTTGAGCTCACCCTTTTCCTTTTTGTTCCATTTTTCTTCTCAGGAGGTGAGAACATAGCAAGATCTAGTCGGGGTATGAAGTGATGGTTCTAGAAAGATGTTTTAGCAGTCATCACTATTTCTGTAAAATAGTGTTTGAATAATTGTAATGAGGATTTATTTGAGTGTGGATATTGTCTAGAAGACAATATTTGTATTTAAACTCACAGTATGTGTTGTCGTATTTTGCACGACATTTATATTATTGAAGTTGTAGTTTGCTTTCTGTACCATGTATTTGGCGACTAAGAATGGGTGTTGTATACCTATTTTGGGGGCGTCACAGTGCTGATAACATCTCCTAACGTGGTCCTCACAGTCAGCCTTGAAAGAGAGCCAGTAATGCCCTATTCTGAGGATTTTCTTAACAAGTAGGGGGTCGCTCATGTGTGGGCCACATACTCCACCATGGATCTCATCCATGAGCCTCTGAGCTTGGTCCTTGTCCAGACATCTGAGGAAACCTAATCCTGCATCTCTTTTATAGAGTGCATCCCCGCTCAGGTAGAATTTCATAGCCATTCGAGGGATCCGCCTTTTTTCAGTCAGGCTCGCCTCAGCGGGTGTAGATCCATCCTATAAGTACTCCTTGATATGTTGATACCAAGGGTGTTGGATGAGAGGTAGTTCATCCGATACTTCTCCAATGTATTTCCCATAGGCTGGTGCCTTTTGTGGGGCAAATATGAGGGGCATGTCTTCCTTGTCATGTATGTTGATCAAGGAGGCCAAGGTTGCTAGCGCATCCGCAAAATCATTCCTATTTTGAGGAATGTGGAGGAAGGAGATTTTTTTAAACTCCGAAGCCATCTATAGAACCTGCCGTTGGTAAGGCAACAAATGTAGACCTTTGGTGTGATAGATTCTTGTGATTTGTCTGATTACCAACTCGAAATCTCCAAAGACAATTAATCATCTGATGCCCATTGATCGGGAAGGTTTGAGCCCCATGCTACAGCCTTCATACTCAACTATATTGTTGGTATTGGCAAACTGCAATTTAACGGCGATGGGATGCTGCTCCCCCGTAACAGATACTAGAACTGCTCCCGCTCCAGTACCTTCCATATTTATAGCTCCATCAAAATACATCTTCCATGATTGGCGTACATCGTACTGATGGTGTTGCTGAATTGCCATTACCCCTTCATCGGGGAAGTATGTCTCCAAGGGTTTGAAATCCCCTGAAGGTGCGGCGGCCAGTTGATCCGTAATTCCTTGACCTTTAATGGACTTTTGCGTTACGTAGACAATGTCAAATTGTTATAGGATTAATTGCCATCTGGATAGTCGGCAATTCAAAATGGGTTTACTGAACACGTACTTAAGAGAATCCACGTGGGATATGAGATGGGTTGTGTGACAATAGAGGTAATGCTATAACCTCATGGAAGCCCATGCTAAAGCATAACACGTCTTCTCAATCAGAGTGTACTTGTGTTCACTGCTGCTGAATCTTTTGCTGAGGTAGTAGATAGCTTGCTCTTGGCCTCTATCGTCTTTCTGTCCCAGCATGTAGCCCATGGTATTATCACTTATGGACAGGTACATAAATAGGGAAACATCATCCCTGGGTGGTACCAAAATAGGAGCTTTGACTAGCTGTTCTTTGATTGTGAGGAAGGCCTTCTGGCACTCATCATTCCATTTCATGGAGAAGTTCTTCCTTAACAACTTGAAAATAGGCTCACAGGTTGCTGTGAGTTGGGAAATGAACCTGCTGATGAAGTTGATTCTTCCCAAAAATCCCTGTATTTCCTTCTCTGTCTGAGGAATGGGCATTTCTGTAATGGCCTGGATTTTGGTGGGATCCAGCTCAATCCCCTTATGGCTGACTAGGAATCCTATCAACTTGCCTGATTTAACTCCAAAGGCGCACTTGGCTGGATTCAACTTCAAGTTGTACTTACGCAACCTGTTGAAGAGCTTTTTGAGATGGTCTAGGTGGTCTTCCTCCATCCGGGACTTGACAATGATGTCATCCATAGAGATTTCTAACTCATTATGCATTAGATCTTGGAAAAGATCCATCTTGGCTCACTGGTAGGTAGCTCCGGCATTGATGAGGCCGAATGACAACCGTCTATAACAAAAGGTTCCCCAAGGCGTGATGAATGCAGTTTTCTAATGATCCTCCTTAGCAACCATGATTTGATGGTACCCTGCGAAGCAATCAGCAAAGGAGTACATGTCGTATTGAGCAGTATTGTCAATGAGAATGTGGATAAATGGCACGTGAAAGCTATCTTTAAGGCAAGCTTTATTCAGATCCCGATAATCCACGCAAACTCGCACCTTTCCTCCTGGTTTAGGCACGGGGACTATGTTTGACAGCCATTCAACGTATGTAGACACCATGATGATGCTTGCTTGAAATTATTTCATAATTTCCTCTTTAACCTTTAAACTCCACTCAGGTTTTAATCGCCAGAGCTTCTGTCTGACTAGCTTGAATCCCTCTTTGATGGGGAGGTAATGAATGACAATGTCAATGGACAAACCCACCATGTCTTCATGAGACCTTGAAAACACATCCTTGAATTAGGTTAATAGTATAACCATGTCATTCCTTTGGTTTGGAGTGAGGTCTGTACCAATCTGGATTAGTTTAGGGCTTTCTAAGGTTCCAAGATTGAAGGAGGTGGTTTGATCAAGATTGGGTTTGGGTTTGTCTTCGACCCATTCTTTGATTTCCTGAGGTATCTCAATGTCCTCTTGTATTTCCATCAAATCTGAGTCCAACTTTTCATCAAAGTTATAATCCTTGTGAAGAAAAGGCACCTTATCAGCAAGTATAGGCACATCTAAATTCAGAGTCCTGAAACAAAATATGCTCTCACTTAATATATATGAAACTGTTCAATCATACAAAGTGTTAGCATAAATTGACAAAACAACTGCTAATACTGTACAGAAAGTAAGCAGTTATTATTATCTTCAGGGAAAAAGGAGTTTCTGCCCATTTTACCCTTGTCGACCAATAAAAGGAGTGCTGCTCCAATTGTCAAGGGTGAAGTCCTAATGAACTACAGTGATGGAGGGGCTGTCATCGTCCTCTTTCTCCCGAATGATGACCATTACGTCTGGGCAATCATCGTCTGGGGTGTATCTATTTGTATGTTCATCATGGACAATGATGTGTATGTTTGACATCATCCGGGCGATGTCCTATTTACTTCTCTGTTCCTCTTCTTCCACTTTGGGATCTGGAATTGGGACTTCTTTCTCCATTACCGGTATCGGTTTAGGAAATAACATGGCCATTACATGGGCCGACACCTTTATTGGAGACCGTACAGGCTCAGGAACTGTGGGTGGAAATAATCACCGTGTGGCTAAAGCTGAAGGAATCTGTTTGTGCTTATAAGGATTCCTGTGACTAGAACTAGTAGTATAGCCTAGTCTGGTTATCCCTGTTTGACTGGGACATTGAATGGGACGCTTGATGCCCTGATGATCTTTGCCCAACCCTTGTCCAAGTTGATATCCCAACGACATCATTTCTTGAGTGGCCGACATTACTTCGGCAGAAATTTGGGGTATGAGAGGTGGTGCCCCAACAGGATGGTAGTGAGTGTTGCTCACCTCCAGGGCATGAAAACTGACCGGTTCAACTTCTAAATTGAAGCTGATGAGTGGTATGTCACCTTGTTCAGGACATTCCGGTTTAGCGTTGATAGTGACTAGGCTGTTGTTGATAATGTATTTAAGTTGTTGGTGAAGAGTGGAGGGGATGGCCCTGGCCATGTGAATCCACGGTCTTCCCAGAAGCAGGTTGTATCTTGTATCTATTTTGAGAACGTGAAAAGACACGCAGAATATATGTGGACCAATCTCCACTGGCAGTTCAATCTCTCCGACAGAGTTTCGTCGGGATTTGTCGAAAGCTTTGATGAACGTATAGCTGTTTCGGATCCGATTGAGATTGATGCTCATATTCACCAATGTGGTATAAGGACAGATATTCAGAGATGAACCTCCATCTATTAAAACTCCTCTTACCATATATCCGGAGGACAAAACCGTAATGTGCAACGGCTTGCAATGACCGGTCCCATCGGGAGGTATATCGTCATCAGTGAAAGATATCACATTGTTATTAAAAATGTGTTCCACCAGATGCTGGAATTTCTCGACATCTATCGACTTAGGCAGTTGGGCTTCTTCCAAAACCCTGAGCAATATCTTTGTAACAACCCGATATTTTTTATATAATTAAATCAGAAATTTTGCGTATAATTTTTTTTTATTTTAAAGATGAGGAATTGTACAAGATTAAATAAAAATATATTTATTACATGAATGTTTACGAATAATTTTATTTTAGAATTATTGATTATTATAAAGTATATTCTTATAATAATTAATTTTACAGTAAAAATGTTTTTAATAATTATTTTCTATGAAAATATGTTTATATATTATTTAAATAATATATGAACTGATTATAGCATTATTATAATAACTATTTTATTATATGAATTTATTTCAAAATTATTTAAGCTAATTATTTAACTTAATTAATAATGGGATGTATATGTAAGAAAATCAGATATAGAATCGAAACCCTAATTTTGGAT
Organism: Panax notoginseng; assembly: GCA_016801055.1. Lineage (NCBI taxonomy): Eukaryota > Viridiplantae > Streptophyta > Magnoliopsida > Apiales > Araliaceae > Panax > Panax notoginseng. The sequence goes on along the minus strand of CM029016.1, from coordinate 77,002,281 downwards.
TTTGATTAAGGAATAAGAATAATAATATAATATTAATTATATTTTGATTTTTCAGTGCTATAAATATGTACCGTATATGTGCAATGTTAATGTATGGAACAGTTTTAATGTATTATGACCAAACCCTAACATTAATTTGTTTCACCCTATTTTGAAATTTAAAGGGGAAATTCAAGATTGTTATATAATTGTGATATATGATTTATGTTGTATATTATCTAATGTTATGATTAATTAGGTAAACCCTAATTAATAGTTAGAAATCCTAATTAGCAAATCAAGAAAACCCTTGTAATATTTTTATAAACCCTAGTTCGTAAGTCAATTAAAACTTTAAAATCTGTTAAGCCATAGTGTTATGTTGTATATGATATGTATTGTAGAATTTAATGTTAATTATAAAAAAAACCCTAATTAGTAATTAAAAACCCTAATTTTGAAAATCCTAAATAATATTTATAAACCCTATTTTTCTATACTAACCCTAATTGTCAAGTGGGGAAACCCTAATTGCAAAAATAGAATGTTTGATGTTAATTAGTAGACCTAAACCTAATTAGCAAGTTTTTATTAAATGAAAACCTAAACTATTTCAAGAAACCCTAATTACAAATTTTGAAACTAAAGTTTTTATTATAAACCCTAAATTAAAATTCTACAAATCTTTGTGCTAAACCTAAGGGTTAAACACTAAAGGTCAAACCCTAAGAGTTTGCCAAATGACCAAAATGCCCTTTTTCATTTATTTAGTTAGATAACTTGTCAATCTTGCCAAAATGTGCGTTGGTGACCAACTAATTTTGACAAATTGATGTACATCTCAACAAATCAGTCCATTATTGCCAGCAATATCAGATCATTTATTGTACCAATTTATTATATAAGTTATAAGAGAGAGAAAGTAACTAAACTTGGTCAATTTCTTTCCAAAGCCCTCACCAACTCTATCTCTCTCTAACCTACGAAATTTAGAAGTTTATCAGTTCCCAAAATATAGCCCCACTACTGCTCATAACCAATCACGAACCTAGAATCAAGAATTGATCATGAGAGGTATAAAACCTAAACCAAAAATTTGATCTTGATTGATGTGTGAGAAGTTATGTTTATGTGTTGTAATATGTTCTATGTAGTGTCTATAAGTGATCTGGATTGGCACATGTTAGATCCATAACATCAAAGTACTCGAAATTTAAGTTTTTCAAAATTTAGGATTTTTTTTAGTGGTCTGACAACGAATGTTAGACCCTGCAAATATCATTTTGTTATGTGTTTTTGTTGTTTAAATATTTGAAGTTGTAGTATGTCATGAGATCTTTGATATGAAACTGGAATCAGGTCTATAGCTGTTGTAGATTAAAAGTCATAAGGGGTCAAACAGGGTTGACCGACCATGACCATGCGAAATCTGGGCAGCACGGAAACTGCCCAGAATGCTCTGACAACATGTTCGTGCATTTAGATCTTTCTTGTTTTTGTTGTTTTGTTTCTGTTGTTATGACAAGGTTTTAGAATGGTATATGAATTTCAGACTAAGACCTATAGATCACCTAAATAACCAACAGACTGAAAGTAATCGATGGTCAAAGTAGCCTTCATGACCTGATTTTAAGTTTTTGGAATTTTCAGAAATAGGATGAACAACCTTTCTGACATGGGTTGACCGGCCTTAATCTCTCACATGTGATCTTGTTAATATGATATAGTGCTTGATATTTGTACCATAACATCTACACTACATTATTAGACCATTAGATCCTACAAACTATGGCTGGAACGCCAAGATTCAGAGCTCCAAAAGTGATACTACGAACTGTTCTTCAATTCTAGAAAACAGTGTCTAACAGGTTTTCCAGTGCTTGGATCTCACTTATGTTATGATGTTTGGCCATGTTTGTTATTGAATCGTGTAGTATTACACGAGTACTACAAGATCTGATCAAGAACATGCCCAGAACCATCACAGAATAACAATTATTGGTGGTCAAACGTGTCTACTCGATAACTGTATATGAATTTCTAGGTTTCATGAAGAACACGAAGAACACCTATAGCGACGGTTCTGTCGCTATAGGCAGTCTTTAGTGACAGTTTATTTTTAAAATTAATTATTTTTATTAAATAAATAGAAAAATTAGTTTTAATTATTAAAAATACAAAATAAATTATAAAAAATTATTTTAAAGTCCGAAAATTAGTTTTTAATTATTTTGAATATATTTCATAAATATTTAATATTTTTGGAATATTAAAGGTATTTAATTTATTTAATTATAATATTAAATAAATTATTTAAAAATGATTCATGAAAAATCATTTAAAATTATATTATGAAATAAGAAAATATTTTAAGTTATTTTTAATGATTCTTAATATTTTGTGATGAATTTAATTAATAAATTAATATTAATGTTAATTAAGTTATTTAATAAATGTATTAAATAAATTGTGGAAAAATAGAATTAATGATTTAAAAATTATAGAAAAATAATTTAAAGGTTTTAAAAATATTTGAAGTTATAAAATATAACATTTGATATTTTGTCATGAAAAATATTAATATTTTAATATTAATGATATTAGATTTACTTAATAATTATATTAAATAAATTAGTTTAAAAATGATTTTAATATTAGAAAAATTATTTTAAATGAAAATAAATAGTTTAAAAATATTTTAAGTTATAAAATATAACTTTCAATATTTAAAGGTAAAATTCATTAATTATTTACTATTAATGATATTAGAATTATTTAATAATTATATAAAATAAATTAGCTTTAAAATGATTTTAATATTATAAAAATCATTTAAAATAAAAATAAAGTGTTTAAAGATATTTTAAGTTATAAAATATAACTTGTAATATTTAGAGGATAATTTTATTAATAATTTAATATTAATGATATTAAGTTTATTTAATAATTATATTAAATAAATAGTTTAAAAATAGTTTTATTAATTTGAAAATCATTTAAAAAGGATATTAATAAATTAAAAATATTTTAAGTTATAATAAATGACTTTTAATATTTTGATAAATAATGCATTAATATTTAAATATTATTGGTAATTATTTAAAAATAATTTCAAATGTTTTAAAAATTATTTAAGGGTAATATTAGTAATTTAAAAATACTTTGAGTTATTATAAATAACTTTAATATTTTGGCAATGGTTTCATTAATAGTTTAATATTAATGATAATAGAATTAATTAGTGTTTAAAATCATTTAATAATGATTCTGAAGTTTAAAAATTCATGATAAATTATAATAAATGTTTACAAATTATTATAAGTCGTTTAAAAATAATATGACTGATAATTACAGATGTGGAATTACATGATAGAGTCTTAGACTCGATAATTACTCGATAAAGCCGTCGGTACACCGATATATTTTAGAAATTGATCTGGACTTAGATATTTTTGACTGTATTAATGTTTGTTTGTGATTCAATGACTGTTGATTTTATGTGATAATGTGATTAGGTTATGTGCTGACTGCAATAAGCAATATTATGTGTTATAGTATGTTATTCTAATCGATCAAATGATCTTATTAATGACAGGTTTCGGTATAAAAGATAAAATTAAGTTTCGTATTGTAAGTAGGAGACCAGGCAAGTATCCTACCTTTACATTTTCTTTGTGCAATGGATATGAGTAAGAAAGTTTCAGATTTATATTATTATTGTACAAGATTATTAACCCTATTATCGTATATATTATATTCGATCATTGTTTATCAACATGATATTATATTATATAACTCATATATATATATATATATATATATATATATATATATATATATATATATATATATATATATATTCTGTTCGTTAATTTCAAAATATGGTTATACAAGTGTCCTCACTTGAAGAATCATTTTATTTAAACACGTGTTGGTATATATATACCTCTAAGCTATTTGACCAGCTAGACACAGATTTAGAAATATCGTTGAATATGATAAAACCTTTTTGTATCCAATCAAATTGTTTTGGTTCGGATTCTAGACTAAGTATGAACATCCCGATCAAGGGAAAACTTTTATGCGCCCAAGGCGGACAGAGTGAACGATAATATCGTTCTTGCATGCAGTATTGATCAATACAGGGTCCATGGGATGTACACCCTCGTGCCCGTAAGTTATGACGGTTTGCAGATGAAGTTCTACTGAACCTATTCAAAAATTAAAAATAATGTTCATAGTATGTCAACTAAACCCCATATATAGTCATTGCGTAATTTCAAAAATTTGAGATAGAATTGTTATGTTATTATTATCGGTTCAGTTTACTTCACAACTATTGATTTGTTGTAGAAGTGATGTACAAAGAAAATATTTAATTCTTTCAGCTAATTATATTTATAATTGTTATTACTTGCTAGGCACCCAAATGTTCATCCTTGCTTAATTTAAATGTTTTCAGCTAAGTGTGAACAGCTAGAAGGTTCAGCCAAGAACAAGGGGAAAAGGAAAGCAAACTAAATATGTTTAATGGTATCTTTTGTAATAGTTAAACTGTATTAAGACAATGATATGTATTATTTATCATGTAAGGAATTATAGTCAAGGTTGCGTACTCGGGATTAGACTCTGATAAATGTAAATTAAGTGTGATTTTTGTATTATTGTTATTATTATTGGTATTATTCCGCTCATAGAAATGGTATCGTGAAGCACCGAGTTCGAATTTCAAGTACCTAGATTTGGGGGCGTCATAATCTTCCTGTGATCTTCAAAAGAGAACACTAAGTCCAGTATGGAAACTTGATGAGGAGCTTCTCTTAAGCTTAAAACCACCTCGGCTTCATTGTGGCCCATAGTACAGAGAAATTCTTCCACTTTCTCCATGGGAATCTTCCCCTTTGACTTGATGGTAGGCTTCATCACCCGTTGGGGAAGATACAATGGATTATCCTTTGACACTGCAGTAGTTATGTGCGATGTGGATCCTTCAGCCCCTCCATAATTCCATGGAACTTTTTATAGGCTGACAACTGGATATTGTTGTTTGAATGGTAAGATAATTGGCTCTGGTGCAGCCACTTTTAAAGGATTGTCAACTCCTTTGAGTTGAATTGGTTGAATTATATGTAAGGGAGTAGCTGCATCTGTCTCATCAGATATGACTGCTACGACTTTCTTCTACTTCATAGGAAATACGTCCTTACTTTCTAGTATCACAACATCATCGTTTGCCATCTGCAGGACCCTGCTGTCAATTAAATTCTGAATAAGATGGCGGAGTGCCCATCATTCTTCTATGCTGTGACCGCGAGGTTGGGAGTGATATCGACACACCCTATTGAAATTAAACCGTCTTGAGCGCGGGCTGATTGGAGGTAGCAGAGCTATAATTCTTCCTTCATTTATCAGCATCTGCAGTATTTCTTCCATCGGTTGGCCTAGGTATGTAAATTCCCTTTTGCGGGAAAAATCCCAACGGGCTTTAGCACTTGCTCTTTTTGCAATTTTATCCTCTAGTGTTTCATATTCTGGAGTATGTGATGGAGTGTTCGTAACAAGAGGGAGGAGACTGGCATGATCCTGACTAAATAATTGGCGTGTGACTTGGTGATGATGGACCATCAGTTCTGCCAATTGGTTAAGTTGCTCATACAGAGCATTCATTTTCCATTCCATTATGAACTGGAACATTGCATGGTCCCATTTGTCAGCACCATCCTTACGGTCCTGGAAAGATCCACCATTAAAATTGAAACTCTGTCCATTGCTCCAATTAATCATATTAACCTCTTCTTCTTTGTGTTGAGGAAGAGGGTTGTCTTGCACATTGGGTTGATCGAGCTTGGTGACCACAATCTCACCGCTATCGATTAAATCCTAGATCTTGTGTTTCAAGGCCCAACAATCTTGAGTATCATGTCCCGGTGCCCCGGTATGATAAGCACACTTCTGAGTAGCATTGAAACCCCTCCCATTTGGGTTGGCTGGTGGAAGAAGATGAGTAATTTTCTTCTGAATGGTCAGAAGATTGAGAATGTTCTCGAGTGAGTCCCCTAGGGGTGTGAACGCTCGAGTGCGTCTGACTTTTCCACCTTTAGGTAATGGAGGATTTGAAGACTGTGCTTGAAAGGGAGTGTAATTTCTCCTTTGGATAGGCATATTCTGACTGCCTTTTTGACCTTGTAGTATCAAGAAAACATCCTCCTCTTTCTTTTTATGGACCCTCCGAGAGTTGTTTCCATAATTTTCGGACTGGATGTGTTCTGCAACAGCTTTGAGGGCAGCTAGGTCTTGAATTTTTCCTGACTTCAATCCCATCTTAGCCATCTCCCCATGCTTAATCATTTCAGAGAATGGTTTGCCAATACTAGCTAACACCCTCTCATTGAAAGGAGCTTCTTGTATGTCTATAAAGGTTATAACCATTTCTGACTCATTCATAGAAGGAACAACTTGAGTAGCAAGGCGCCTCCACCTTTGAGCATACTCTCTGAAAGATTCATTGGTTTGTTTCCATACTTTAGTAATTTGGTATCGGTCAAGGGCCATATGAGACTGAAAGATGTACTGAGTGAGGAAGGCATGAGCTAGCACCTCCCATCTATGGATCTTTAAATTGTCTAATCTGGTATACCACGATCGGGCTTCTCTAGTTAGACTTTTCTGGAAGAGCTGCATTCTAAGCTTCTCATCTTCGGAATAAGATCCGAGTTCTCTAATGAATACCTTAAAATGTGTGTAAGGATCTCCTAACTCTTCATACTTTTCAAAGTCAGGAGTCTTGAAATTCTCTGGATAATGAGCACCAGGGAATATACAAAGGACGACATATGAAACACTCCCATGTGCTCGAATCCCTTTGATAGAACGGATGGACTCTTCCATTTGAAGGACCTTCTTTCTGATATCATCGGTGTCTATATCTTCTTTGAGATGGGTGGTATCATGAATTTTGTTGGTCGTATCCAACTGAAGCTCAGGTACTGGAATGGCTTTATCCGAATCTTGGGTTCCTCCTTGTGCAGAGGATTCAATATGTATGGGTATCCTTATACCCAGAGTAGATTGGTGTAGTTCCTTAAGCAGAACAACCAAATCTATAATTTGTTTCCTTAGTCTGTCGAATTCCTCGCGAGAGACAGGATTAAGATTAGCATGGTCAGATGAAGACATAATTGGTTGTAGGCTCGTGGCCTTCTTGGACTTTGACCGGGTAATAGGTCCGATTGCTTCCCAGTTTAGTTTTAGGGAATGCATAAATGTTTGCATGCTATATGACGTATCCGTTTTAGGAGTATTATCCTACAAAACGGATGTTTGTTATTTGTAATACAAGATATCATGTTAATACTTTGTGAATATGCGTGTGCACATATTTCTTCATACTTCTCATTACATGGAGATTAATATGGAATGAAATTACAAGTAAATGATTTTACAAGTAATTGAAAATGGAAAGTATGAAGAGACTTTCCTCAGCGTTTAGTTTATTAGAGACTGACCTATCTTAGGCTACTCTCACGGCTTTTTGGCATGAAGGTTCCCAAATCATTGCAAGTTACTCGACGGAAAGTTAATCCGGTGTTTCAACTGGAGCGAATTTGGGTGGTGCCTTTCCTGAGTCTTTCTATGAGTTCAGTAATCAAACACCGACAGGATAGCCTCCTGATGGAGGAACCACACAACATACATTCACATACAACGTGTCTCACCGTTTACGAAAATGATGACATGTGCGAAGCACTAATATCACAAGCAGATATAGTGTAAAGCATTAAGTACAGTAAGTAAATGCATTTGTACACATTCATCAAATGTAAATGCAACATCCACACACAAGCATATAACAATTTTGAAAAGCTTGTAATAGCGGCTTAAGTCCTCTTACTGGAAATTATAAGTCTCTTTAGTAAACTTATTTAAGTATGCAAGATAAGCACACACTGTCTAAATCCTACTTCCGTACGCATTTGAGCATATACTCAAGTTATTTACATAAGCTAGAAATATCAGAATTTGAAACATAATGCTCATCATACTTTGTTTTGCAAAACTTCAAGTTTTCCTTTAGAAATCCTTTACAACCAAGCTAGAAAACTCTATTATACACCAAGCCAGTTTATGTCTTATGTTATACTCATGTTTGTGCATTCCTAGGTTATTTACATATGCTCACAAAATCAGAATATACATTAATCCAAGTTTACCAATTCTAGTTTTTCCAAATGTTGAAGTTTTCTTGAAAACTCAACTTACATCAAGCTAAAACAATGTACTATGTTCAAAACTATCTAACCACATGCTAGGGTCATTTATATGCATATTCTAACTAAGCTAACATGCTCAAAACAATACAGAAACATTACAGTAGTATTTGAGAATAACACTACGCGCGGCCACGCGGTATTAAGCTATGGAAGTGGCGCGGCCGCGCCACTTCGAACAGACTGAAAAAAATGACTCTGCTTCTGTAGAGCCTTAACACATGAGATGCTAAACCTGCAACCAGACCAGCTACCATGCTCCAAGACATGTGTACCAACTCAAATAACACAATGGCATGCTATTCTACATCAATTAACAGAGATTTCATACAATTGTAAGAATTTGACAAACTTCAAAATTAAGAACATGAGAATAGAAATGTTACCTCTTGAAGCTTGAATTAAACTTCTTCACTACTCTGATTATACACTCCTCAAAACTCAGCAACTCACACTCTCTATTCACACTTAATAGACAATTCAAGCAATCAGCAAATGGAGAAGGAGGGGTGTCATTTATAGAGAATAGAGTGTCCAGTTCATGGCATTACACCATGGTTTGATCCAACAGAAATTGAGAAGAAATGTGGGATAAATAAGAGTTGGCCAACTGCCCAAACTCGTATCCATCATAGCCATGGATTTGTAGCCTTTTGGTTTTGCTGGAGTTCACGCAATGAAGGAGTAGGCTACTATTTATGTACTATGAAGGTCACTGATTTTGGGACACGAGTTTTAACTCCCAGCAACTATGTTTATAATGCTTACTTTGTTCCCAAAATATAATTTTAATGTGTTAATGCTACTGCACAAATGGGAAGTTAGGGATCATATAATCCATGTACATTATTCCAGTCTAATTATTATATGTATGAACTCCATTTAATTACCCACTAGTAATTAGTATCTCCTTAAAACTTTACTATTTCAAGTAGACTCACTTATTGAAATAATTTAAAATTCTTTGACAGAATATTTCTTTTAATATTTCTACACATGCTTAATGTCGGATAAACAATTATTTTTATAACTTATAATTCCCTACACTTTGTTATATAGTTTATATATATTAATGTGTCATACCACATTTTCTTTTTAATGTAAGAAATATATAAGATCACATGTCTTGCACACATAAATTAACTGAATCATACCATTCTAGTCATGCAATTTACTTCACTCACAATAATAATTAATAATCACATATTATTAATTAATCACCATTAATATTTAATTAATATAACAATTAACAATTAATTAATATTACTTAATTGCTCACTTGGTAATTCCCTAGTTAATTAATATTACTATTGATATTTTTCATCACCGTGCCACACAAGGCTTTCAACGAGTTCATAACAAATTCTACATATTCTTAATCGTTCAATTATTCAATATAATTCAGTTAACTCATCATATAACACAATGATCATTTTAATTCAAATAAATATTCATTTCCATTAATATTTCCATTTATTAATAAGTGGAAATTCTCGGGTATTATATTTTATCCCTGTAACATCATTAAATAAATATTTTAATTCAACAAATTATCCATGCACTACGGGCCAAGGATATTCGTTTGTATCACCAATGGTCATGATCATGCCAAACACCTATCCATCTTTGCACTACGGGCCAAAGATAGCAATCAACAATTTATCTTTGCACTATGGGCCAAAGATATGCATAAATTAACTGTTCATCTTTGCACTACGGGCCAAAGATGACTTTCAGTATAATATAATTATTAGGGTGATGACAATGATAGAAAGATTCAATCAAGTGAGATAAAAGATAAATATTAGAGAATTATAATTTAATTTATCCATAGTTCAAAAATGTCCAAATTGTCAACATGATAACTGCTTTATGGAGTAAATTTCAAGAATAATATTCATGTATCAAAAATAATTTAGACAGAAAAGAAATCATTTTTTGTAATGAATAGTACCCCGAGTGAATAGTACCCGAGTGAATAGTACTTTATGAATAGTAACCCGACATGAAAATATGGAAATTTATCAATAAAGTTCAGATCAATATTTCTGTGAAATGATATTAGATAAAGTGCAAAACTTAAGAAATTTCTAATCATTCCAGGAATTATAGAAGCAATACTTACCATAGTAAGTTTAAATAGATCAATATTCGCAGCGAAAATAACAATTCATTAGAAGAGTTAAGTAGATAATGAAATCTACTATCATCTATGAATTTAAAAGTTCATCATCAATATTTTATCTATGTAACATTAATCAATTTACATCTTGAATCAAATATTTATCTTTGCACTATGGGCCAAAGATATTCATTTGTATCACCAATTGGTCATGTTCATCTAAACACCTGTTCATCTTTACACTACGGGCCAAAGATATTCATCAAGTAATCATTTATCTTTGCACTACAGGCCAAAGATAGTCAGTTATATCATCATTTAAGACTGAGGATGATGTAAAATATCTTAAAGAAAACGAATCTAGTGAGATAAAAGATAAAAAATTAGGGATTCGTACTTTAGTTTATCCAAGTTCAAAAATACTCCATAATAATCAATTGTGAAACAAAATTTTAAAAATGAAGATCAAAACATGGATATAATCAAAGATAATAACCATAATAGACAACTTGGACAAAGAAAAGAACATTTAATTTTTTTGTGAATAGTGTCATATTCGTGAATAGTGTTGTATACGTAAATAGTGTTGTATACGTAAATAGTGTCGTATACGTGAATAGTAACCCCAACACGAAAAGGTAGAAATTCCACAAGAAAAATCATACTTCGTGAATAGTACCATATTCATGAATAGTATCGTATACGTGAATAGTGCCGTATATGTGAATAATAACCCCAACACGAAAAGATAAAAATTCCACAAGAAAAATCATACTTCGTGAATAGTACTCGTGAATAGTACCATATTCGTGAATAGTGCCGTATACGTGAATAGGAACCTCGACATGAAAAGATAAAAATTTCATAATAAAATTCATACCAATATTTCTGTAAAATGATATTAAAAGAATAATATTATTTACGAAGAAAATAACATCCCTTACCTCAAAAGAACAGTACTTCTGGCAGAAATATCAGATATAAGGCTGAAGAAAACTTGCACTGAATAACAACACTCAAAGTATCTAAATACTCACAAAAATACGCTCGATAATATAGAGAGAGAAAGCATATGATTCTGATGTGATTTTTAATTCTAACTAAACACCTTATTTATAGGAAAATGCTAGAACGTCAAAACAGACTAACCTGCTACCTGATGGCTTTACCTGCTACTATTCAAGCACACAACTTTTGAAATAAAATTTCAGGACATTTCTCACCAACCAAAATTGGGCCCACCCATTCTAGAAAATTTCCAAAATATTTTAAATTTAAACAATAATCAGCAACTTCAACAATTCATAATAAATAGCCCTTTTTATCAGAAAAATACGAATTTTATATTTATTCCATAAGAAATTTAATTCTTTACAACTTTGTAGAAGAAAGTTTTTCGAAATTCCAATCAAAAAATGTTCAAAATCCACATACAGATGATTTTTAATACATCCATTCCAACAAAATACTGATAAAACACCTCAGCATTAATTCCTTCATTTATATTCACATAAAAATAAATATTTTCTTATCATATAAATCAATAATTAATTATTCACAAATAATATTACAGAATCACAATACTGACAACCAGGTCGTTCCCAAGAAAGAGAGGGCTTTCCGATAATGATTTCTCCTTACTGGCGTGCAATTAGATGACCAAACCTCTTTCCTAGACAGAACTTCCTTAGTCATTGCCAATGATACTATCTAATAATATTATTCAAATAATATGAATTATTGATCTGGTAATGAAAATAATGTGAAGTGACAATTATTGAAACTACAATAATATGAAATATCAACGAAGCAATTATTGAATCAATAAAATAAAATATTAAATAGTAATTATTGTAACAATTATTGAGTAGTGTCTTCTTACGTAAGAATCAATAATTCAAAAATATTGTGTAATACCGAGTGCTACTGTGCAACCACGCGTATTATTATATTTTAACCACCGGGTATTCCAACAGTGTTTAACAGTAACAACTACGTCGTTATTTATAAAAACCCAAACTTGTCATTTTCTTCATCCGACCGTGTTCCATTATAGGGCCCACAAATGGTTGCGCCATCGTACGAATATTCCCCGACATCAAGAATATTCCACGACCAAACGAATATTCCCCGACAACAATGAATATTTTACAACCACTTGCTTATTTTGCAAAATTTGCACATTTTCCCTATAACCAAAGCATTATATCAAATTAACACCTTATTATTCAAAAGAATAATTAGAGGAAATTCGATTTTATTTATAAAAAGTTGGGGTCTTACAACCTCCCCTCCTTATAAAATTTTGTCCTCGAAATTGACGTATGTACCTGGTATTTCAAAAAGGTGAGGATACCTCGCTTTCATTTCTGATTCCAACTCCCAGGTCATTTCCTCAATAGCATGGTTCCTCCACAAGACTTTAACTTGTGGTATAACCTTTGTGCGTAGGCCATGCTTCTTCCTATCCAAGATCTTGATGGTACCTCCTCATATGTTAAATCTTCGGCTATCTCGTCTGATTCTAACTCAATAATGTGGTTTGGGTCGTCCACATATTTACGTAACATCGATATGTGAAAAACGTTATGAACACGTGATATACTTAGCGGTAAAGCGAGTCTATAGACCACAGTTCCTATTCGATCGCGGATTTCAAATGGACCAATAAATTGAGGGTTGAGATTTCCTCTCTTCATCGACTCTTGCTTCTGGAATAACACATTCTTGTACCTTCTTCTTCATACGCATCAACTCGGGGTATATAGCTTGAGCAGACTTAACTTTATCGATTAAAGTTGGTTCTACTTGTATATTTGACATTATCACATGAGTCTCTGGAGTCTTTAACTCTATCTCCATCCTTTGCAAGTCATACAAAAATGGGCATTTACATTGACAATATCGCACTCGTACCAGTATATGATCTTCTACTCAATGTGTCAGCTACTACGTTCGCTTTTCTAGGATGGTATAATCGTAAACTTTCAACAGCTCAAGCCAACGTCGTTGCCGCATGTTGAGTTCCTTTTGGGTGAAGAAATATTTGAGGCTTTTATAATCTGTATAGATCTCCACTTTCTCCCCGTACAGGTAGTGTCTCCAGATCTTCAATGCGAAAATGACTGTTGCCAACTCTAGATCATGAGTATGATAATTCCTCTCATATTCTTTGAGTTGTCGCGAGGCATAGGCTATGACTTTCCCATGTTGTATGAGAACACATCCTAACCCTTTGCTTGAAGCATCGTTGTAGATAACAAATCCATCTGAACCAGATGGTATTATCAGAACAGGTACCAAAATGAGTCTTCTCTTGAGTTCTTAGAAGCCCTTCTCACATTCCTCGCTCCATATGAATTTTGTATCTTTTCGAGTCAGCTGAGTTAACGAAGTAGCGATTCAAAAAAATCCTTCCACAAATCTTCGATATTAACCACCTAAGCCTATAAAACTATGTATTTCAATTACTGACTTAGGTTGCTCTCAACTGTGACTCATGTCATGCCCCGAAATTCGGTCTATCTTCACACCTGGATTTCGTGCGTCACGAGTACATCATTCTTCCAAACATACATCATTATATAGTGAAATATAATAACATACATTCTTAAACCCCAGGTTCTATTACCTTATAACCTTATTCATTACAAATAATGATAAATACATTATTCTTTCCATCTTACAAGAGTGACTTTTATCCGCCACTAAGGATACATAACAGTTCATTAAACTAGTCTATAGTTTAATTAAGCTATTCTACATTATAAGTCTTCACTTGATCTTCACGCACATTCACATACTGAATAACATTTCTTCTGGATACCGATCAGCTTGATCTTTACGGGATCCTTAAGTTCTTTCTACTCGTATGTTGAAAATATTTTTCATTTAAAGCAAGTGTGAGCATTCAATTGCCCAACAAGTCATAGCAGTTGAACAAACAAATTCAAGAGTTTAAACATTTCTTCAGAATTTCGATAATCGAACAAAGGTTATGAAGCAGCTTGAATAATAGGAATAATTCTGATTCCTATCATTTTAAAACATTATTCACATTCACTTTGAAATACTTCATTCTTCTACCTTTTTCCTACACATCCTGTCTGGCTAGAATCATTAGCACAGACTTAACAATAATGGTTCATGTATAAATAGAACATACTTGTATTGAACAACTCGGTCACAGAACAGTTCATCTCATAGAAACACCGAAGTGTTCAAATTATGGCACAAGGCCTCATACAAACTATCACCTTGTACAAATATCGCACATTTGCACATAGATAAGACTTCTCAAGTTCAACATCTGAGAAGTTTAAGAAACTAACATTCATTTAAAATATGAATGAAGTTAGGAAACTTGCCTTACGCACAGCTACAACTTAGAGTTTACGCTGAACTACTCATTCCAATTCCTATATAGCACATAAGGAAATATCACACACTAATTAGTCATATACTTTTGACTTATGCATTGGTTCACTTAACTTTACTTCTTAGGGTTCGTATTTTTGCAGCCTAAGTTTACGCGACAACTTTCATTACCGATTTACGGCTTCATAACATACAGAGATGTCTTACTCAAAATGATCATCATCTTTAATGATTTGTATTCTTATCTTCTTCTTATAACTTCTCTAGGACTCGACACACATCGTGTCTTTGCTAGTAGTCCATATGGTACTCTGAGTGGTTTCCCACAAACAACCACCAAACAAGTTCCCGTCTCATCTACACTCTCATCACAGTGAGTTAGATCGGTTACAAGTTTCATAAATACATTCGCTCTCTAAAGGAATTGTTTAGCCCAGCTCCCATATGTCAACCATCAAAGGTTACGATCATACCACAACCTAAACTTATCTTAACTTATCCGAACCATTAAATTATAATGTTCGTTACGTTAATTTCTTATTCCTTATGGCTTTTGTCAACTAAGTGTCATACCTTAGGATTCATTCTTTATCCGACTCACATAAGACTTTCATTAATCTTATTACCGTTTATTACGGCTTTCTTGATAATTCATATCTTATTTAATACTTTCGTTATCCATTACATGAGCCCCATGTTCATTACTCTTTCTTAATGTCGAAGCCATACAGTTCGTTGTATTGTAAGACCGATCATTCATCGCAACAGCGTTGCACTCACAACATCTATATGCTTTACACTTATCTCTCATTACCACAACATAATATCGAAGTGTTATTCACCACCCTCGTCACTCAACGTCTAAGGAATCACAACCATAGCAATCCCCCACGTTCGTTTATCGTGACTACGGGCCCCGTATATTGGTTCCATAACCCGCGTTTACATTTTTTGTCCTTTAATCTTTCCGTTCAACCTTTACTAATGGTATAATTCACTTGTTCAAGTGTTACATTCAATTAACTATACGTTTAATAGTTTTTGTTACACTTCCCCCAGGATTTGAGCAGTTAAAAGCTCATTACTGCGCCTTGCCCTGCACCGGCACTGCGGCGCCACCCTCCTTGCTATCTCTCGCGCTGCGACGCGAGTCTCTAGTAGCTGGCTCTCCAGTCTGGTGCTGCAATGCCACCTTACAAAGCATGGTTGGCGCTGCGGTGCCAAGCCTTAATCTTTGAAAATTTTTCTAAGTGTTAACTTTATTTTGAGACGCTTACTTCCCGATCTCATAACTTCTTCGTTATAACAAGGAACGAGGTTGTTCCAAAGCCCTTATCCTTCGTATCTTACGTACTTCTATCCCCCTCAGATAGAACTTTGTTCTGAATCTGTTAACATGCCATTCAATTGGCATAATCTTCGTCCTTCGTTCATTTTAACGTTATTAATGTTCTTCGTTCGTTCGTCCGTAATTCGGTCATCTGAACTTGAAACTCGTTCGTTCTTGGGTCTACGACTCATGTTTTCTATGTTCTCTTACTTTCTTATGAAACCCTACACCTTCGGGTTCATTTACACACTTTCTAATTCTCGTTCATCTTTTATAAAATTTTTGCCATAACTTCGTTATAGCTCAGTTTTAATCCGTTCTTCATGAACGTTTCTACCGTTCCTAACCAAGCAATATGCATCTAAGTTATACGCGATGGTTTTAAACTTGTCCATCAACAACAAATTATACTACGATGGTTTTAAATTTGTCCATCAACAACGTTCTTCGTGTTCTTCACGTTCTTCGTTCGTTCTTCATTTTTAATCGATATTTTGATTACGATTTCACTTTTTCTTGGAATTTGATGTTATAACACACCATTCCTTACTTATTTCATCGAATCGTTCATATGATTCACTCAGATCGTTCAAATTCATTACGAATCTTACACTTCCTTAAGAAATTTATAAAATAAACTGCTAATTCTTATTTCTTCTTTTTCTCATGATTTCAACCATATTAAATCATTACTAACATCTTTTACTTCATATTCTCATTAAGCTATGTTTTAAACATATAAAACTTAATGACCAAGTTATGAAACTTATAAAAGTTTGGGGTTATTGTGCAGATCCTGGTAATGGAATGAATTTATATTCTAAATTGTAATAAGTAAAGTTATATTCATTAAGTTATGAATAAAATATATAAATAGTTTGACGATAGTAGTATCGTGGCGGACCGGATCTGGGGTTCGAAGGGACCCGGATTTAGGGACATCACATGTATCAAAGCTGTAGGTTATAAACTTTAGATAAGTGTACCTTAGGCTATAACCTGAGAGAGAAAGAAACATAAAGATTTAAAATATGTATAAGTGAAGATTCAAAGAAGAATCTTGAAGTATTTAAGAGAATGATAATTTAGGAGTTTCCTAACGCCGGTAATAAAATGTTAAGATGGTGTCTATATGATAAAAAGAATAAGAATGAACTCGAATGGAGTTTAGTTGATAATGGGAAAGAACCCTAAGTTAATTGATGATCACGACGTGATCAGAATGAGCTATGAAGTGATAAATAGTATGTAACGACTAAGTGTGTATAGCTTGATGCTATAAGAGATTATACTATAAAATGGTACGATGTGAACTCATGAGGAGTTGTATGTGATGAGATATAAAGAATTTATATCGAGCAAAGATCAAGTTAAGTGTGAGATAGAGTTAGGTGGGATTTCAATTGAGGACCCATGTCAACAGCTGAGTTATATGATTCCTTATTATGGGCTGGGAATTGTACTTGGTTTAAAAACCACTTAGTTCTGGCACTGATAATCATTGAAATGTCTGTGTCGCGCTATTTGCTATATACCTGTTGAGAAGGTGATTCTTTTCTTATATGTATAACAGATAGATAAGTTATAGTTAGAGAATATAAGGATAAGTTACGAGTTCTTAAAACTCATACTCATGGTACATTCGTGACTCATAATTATATGAAATGTTTTTGAACCCCTCAGCGAATGGACGCCTATGGTCTGACTAGGATAAGTTCTTAAACTCATATTATTGTGGCAAGTTCTTGAACTTCCAAAGTGTGGTAAGTTTGATGAACTATACTGGTATAGAAAACTTCTGAGGTAAGAATTAAGAGATTTTGGTATTGTAAGCATTGATGGTGTTAGAGATTGATAGAATGAAGCAATGGAGTAAAGATTGAAGTGATGGAGAAATTGAATTTTCCTAAATCCTCTAGCTACGCTAGATTTTCAATATTTATTGACTTCAGGCTAGTGT
Organism: Panax notoginseng; assembly: GCA_016801055.1. Taxonomy (NCBI): domain Eukaryota; kingdom Viridiplantae; phylum Streptophyta; class Magnoliopsida; order Apiales; family Araliaceae; genus Panax; species Panax notoginseng. The sequence continues at coordinate 76,984,246 of CM029016.1, read as the reverse complement.
TTGCACTTCTGTTTTCTTGAGAAAAACATTGGGTCAAGTGACTGAACCAATGAGTTTTAAAAACAACACCGTTATTCGTATGTCTAAGCTACTTGTTTCGGCTAAGACAAAAATAATTTGAAAATCTTTCAAAATGTATTTGGACCATTTACATCATTTGGTATGGTGTAGAAATGGTAAACGATGGAGTTATCAATGCAGTTAAACCTAGTGTTGGTTGTGATCAAAAGATCGTCAGCCCACTATGGTATGAGGTAATATGACAAAGTCACATAATGGCGGAATCCTCAACGTACTCCTAATCTAGTACAGTATCATGACGTCTTAAAAAAAATTGGTTTTCTTTTAAATTTATGAAGAAGGTCAATTAAGTTGGCCAAATTATTTCGATTGATGTTCGAATTGTTGATAAAAGTCTAAGCTATTTGATTCGGCTAGACGACTGTTGAAAAGTGATTATAGAATTCAAGTGTTCTTGAATATTTGTGCCAAACCAGATTGCTCTGGTGCGGATTCAGTTGTTAAAAAGCTGAGGTGAACAACCCTATAAGGGGACATGTTTTCGAGGACAATGGTTCCGAGCGTAGCGTATGTAGTCATTACAAAACACTACGTTACTATCCAACGTAGTGGTACAATAGGCTGGCCACCTAGTGTACGTATGGAGGGTGTTTTCAGTCTTTATGATAGATAAACACTCTAGTATGCAGTGTGAAGGATTGTGTTGAAACACTAGTTCACGGTCTTGTGTGACCCCTCAGCATAATTTGGAATCCGAGTTATTCATACTACTTCCCGATTATTAAAAAATCGTGGAAGATTCTTATTCTTCTGTGTGATGAATGTAGTGAGTAGAATGTTCCTTAAAAAAGAGAATGTAATAGAATGTAAGTGAGAAAGTTATAATAAAACTTCCAAAAAGAGAATGAATAAAGTTATTCAAAAGAATTGTAATATTTGAAATAACACCGAGTAGAGGAGGTTTCGGTGATTTCGAGGACGGAATCCTTATAAGGGGAAGAGGATGTAAGAACTCGAATTTTTAGAAAATATTAAAATAAGAATTTAGTAAATAAAATTCTTAAGGCATGTGATGAGCTTGAATAAGAATATATATATATATATATATATATATATATATATATATATATATATATATGTGTGTGTGTGTGTATGTGTGTGTGTGTGTGTGTGTGTGTGATACGAGGTATGTAATATTGTGTTACATAGGGTATATTAGCTATGTAATAAGTGATGTTGTGTTTAATAAATATATATCGTTATTATATATTTGTTATAAATTGTAGAGATAAATTAGTAAAGAAGATGGATAGGAATTTATCTATTGATGTTAAATAATTTATGTGAAATTATTTTATAATAGTAGTTGGTGACATTAAAAATCTTTGATAATCAACAATTTCTTGAGTATTTGTACGAGTACGTATCAAGTCTAAGGTAGTGCAACTGTACTCTTTAATGGTGGATGTGTAAGAGCTGAGCTAAACAATTCCTTCAGAGAGCGGAGGTATATACGAATTAGTAACAGATCTAGCTCACTGTGAAAATAGTGTAGACGAGACGGAAACTAATTTGTTAGTTGTTTGTGGGAAATCACTCAGTGTACTATATTTAATACTATTAAAGGCTCGACGCGTGTTAGGTTTAAACTTATATACGTGTACGTTGTTGACAAGAAAAGGAAATCGATATATCTTTAAAGTGGTTAGAGAATTATTGAGTAAATTGATATACGGCAAGAAGTGAAGATGAAAGGAATGTATATATGTGTTATATTCGAGTTTTGTGTTATTGGTGGTAAGAAAATTGTAAAGGAGATGTTATGGTTGGATAAACTAATTAGGGAAATAGAGTTTTAAAACTCGAAGTGTGATTCTTAAATTATTAAGGAAAATAGTAGTCGATGATGTGGAATCAAAGAGGGGATTGATGTTAGATGAGTTAACGCTTAAGGAGGACGTGTAAAAGTATTTAGAAGCGTAAGGTTTCATTGCTGCTGGTGCAGAACTTGTCTGCCTCTGATTTTGGTATGCGCAGCTGCGCCATTTTCGAGTCTGTGACCAGCGCAGCTGCGCCGGTCTGTAGAAAACTCTGAGTCAGTTTGTGAAATGTGATTGCAAACCATGCATACTAATAACTCTTATAAGGTCATGAATGGTGACTAAGTGTTCATTTGGTTAGCAAAACATGACTTGAATAAAGATTTAGATTAATTAACCCAGATTAAATATTGGTTAATTAAGAGATATTATAGAATATTATATTTTATTATTTAGAGGAATTCATAATAATTATCGAAAAGAAATGATCAATATTAATTAATTATTGTGTGGGATGAAAGTATCCAAGTAAATGATATTTAGCCCAATTAAAATATTAATGTGGGTATAATCATTAAATAATATTACTATATGTAATATGAAAAATGTGAGCGATAGTAATATATAATGCATATGGTGCAAGAATACGTGAAGTGTGACGTTTAATTGGGACTAATGATATAATGTGCCAAGTAGTACAATGAAACAATATGTTACATTTTAATACAGAAATAATAGAATATCTGTGTATTCTACAAACTGGAAGGAAATAAATGTTTAGATAAACATTAATATTAAATAATGTTATAATGTGGTTATATGAGTAGAAATAATTATGGAACTACTCGGACAATAATGTCTAACTATGTTATTTTATTACGTATCTTTACTGTACATGGATTATATGATGTGAGTATAAAATTATCTTTAAATTCCTATTATGGTGACAATTATACCTTAATATTACATTATGGGGATTAAAAGAATCAAACCAAGCCTTAGAATAACAAGTTGCTAAGTTTTTCACTTGTCCCAATTTGAGTGGCACAAAGGTACATGAACAATGGGCTAAAACTAAGTTACGTATTCTCTAAGTGGCTATAGAGTAGGTGATCATTACTAGCAATGTGGCTGGTATGGGGTTGTTGAACAACTCTTTATTGACCAATGTTTTCTCCTATTATACATGAACTCTAACTCTAGTGTAATCGCAATGTCCATTCTAAGTTTCCCTTATAAATAGAAGCTCCATTTTAGTTTTTTAGGTTGGTAATGGTCTGAGGTTGAGAATTTTAAATGGCTGAGAAAGTGTAGAAGCATACTCAGAGTATAGGGAGTCCAATTCGAGCTTGAGAAGGTATAAACCCTAGTCATGTTCTTAAAATGGGTCTTGTTTGATTCTTGGAATTTCTTGAATTCATATGTCAAGTATGATGAATTAACATGTTATTATGTGTTTAAGAAGTTCAATTACATATATGAACTCTTTTATGATAGTTGGAATAAGTTTAAAATCGTTAGAAATCAAGTTAGCTAAGTCTCTGTAAAACAGAGTCTGCTTCTGCTCCTGAACCAGACATGGCGCAGTTGCGCCCTAATTGAACTAGGGTGCAGCGCAGCTACACCGTCCTCTGAGTTCAGTTGAGCCTTCTGTTTTAAAAATCTGCTAAGTGTGATCAGTTATTATGGCTTAAGCCAACATGCAAGCATGTGTAACACGTATATATAAGTATAATAACCTAATGTGAGCATGTTTTACTAAGACTAGCATGATTTGGTAGAGGATTTTTAACAAGGACTTTAAGTTTTGAAAACAAAGTTGGTTAAAGTTCATGTTCTGCAAATTTTGAGCTTAATGGTTTATACACATGACTGATTTCACACATAAACGAGCATGAAATATGATTCATAGTTCCTTTGTTCATGACCACCTTATTAGGCTTTGTGTTAGAGGAGTTTTTCAAGAAAAAGCATAGCATAGTGAACTAACTGTTAGGTTTGTAATATTCATGAACGCAATCAAATTGCACAAAATAAGCGGAAACGTAATAAACAAGAGTTTTAAAATTTTACAAGCCATATACCCGGATCACCATTTATGCACAATTATTAATTAAACGAAAAGATAAAGAACAAGAGCCATACTCTTGAAGATTCGAGCTTCCTCAGGTACAAGTTCACCTCCAAATCTTTTCGCGTTCAACTTGAATCCACCGGTTTGGTTCCTTCCTTTGATCAACGTTAGCCACCCAAGTGTTTGGCCTCTAGAGGTGATCCACCAAGAAATAAGAAAGAGTCAAGAAGATGGGTGTTTGACAGAACTCTAGTTTTTCTATCTCCCATAGAAAAAGAGCGTACTCTCCAACTATTGAAATTACTTATGTTATGAAAAAGTCAACAACAACCCTCACCCATAATAAGACTCCTCTTATTTATAGATGTGGGCAACCCTCCTTAACAATTAAAGAATTGAGTTTTATTTTAATTAATTAAATTCCTTTAATTAATTAGGCTCCCAATCATATTAAGAATAAATGAGAGTACTTTTATTAATTAATTCTCAAACTCCTTTAGGAATTAAATAATAATAATAATAATAATAAGACTCGTCTTATTAATTTATGTTTAATATTTCTAAAATATTAAATAATAAATATTAAGTTATTTAATTTATTCTATCACCATAGATTAAATTACATATACTTAACTTATTATTACGATTATGCTATTTGCTTCTTAAATAATTATTCTTCCTTTTATGGTGTGACCCTTTAGGTTCTCCATATTAAACTGGTTGTGAATAAATCAATTAGAACAATTCTAATCTTATTTAAATAAATAAATTAAACAATTAATTTATTTAAATAAATAATATTTATTCTACAATAGGGATAAGTCTCCCTAGCGATTAACGACTTTCCAGATAATATAGATTTTAACATTAATCATAAAAGAACTTTTGAGTAAATAGTTACCATATAATTCAATCCTTCCACCATACAATGTCTCAATTAAATATAAGATATAGAATTATTGTCAAGTCTTATTTTATTTAATTATATGTATTACGACTCTTAAATGTACAACTCCAAATAATGCAAATTAGAAACTCATTTCTAATTTTATTCTGCCTTGGTCAAAGACTACTTGGTTGTCATTTATCGAATCACATAGAACATTTCTCTTCTTTTACTAGAAGTGGTAGATTCTTTATTGATCATGCATTATCTCCATGTATAACTTATTATACCCAAGCATACCCTTTGATGTAAGACACCAATTTTTTTTTATATAAATAAAATTGAATTTTCCTCTATTCATTATTCTAAATTAATAAGGTGTTAATTTGATATAATGCTTTTGTTATGGGTGAAATGTGCAAATTTTATAAAATAAGCAAGTTGTTATAAAATATTCATTGTTATCGAGGAATATTCGTTTGATCGTGGAATATTCTTTCTGTTGGAAAATATTCGTACGACGGCGCAACCATTTGTGGGCCCCATAACGAAAAAAATGAAAAAAATGACAAATTTGAGTTTTTACAATTAACGACGTAGTTGCTACCGTTAACACTGTTGGAATACCCGTGGTTAAAATACAATAATACGTGGTGTTGTACAGTAGCACACGGTATTGTACCAATTATTGATTCTTACTTAAGAATGCACTACTCAATAATTGTTACAGTAATTACTGTTTAATATTTTATTTTTTGATTCAATAATTGCTACGTTAATATTTTATATTATTGTTATTTTAATAAATGTCACTACACTGTAATTCCTATTATCAGATCAATAATTCATATTATTTGAATAATATTATTAGATAGCATTATTAGCAATGTCTAGAAAGTTCTATCAAGGAGAGGTTTGGTCACCTAATTACGCGCCAGTAAGGAAAAATCCTTATCGGAAAGTCCCCTCTTTCCTGGGAACGGCCTGGTTGTCATAATTATGATTCTGTAATATTATTTGTGAATAATTAATTATTGAATTATATGATTAGAAAATATTTATTTGATGTGGATATAAATGATGGATTTATTTATGTGGTTATAAATGAAGGAATTAATGTTGAGGTGTTTTATCAGTATTTTTATCGGAATGAAGGTATTAAAAATCAAACCAGTGTTCTAGAGATATATTGCGTGAGTTATAATTTTTAATCCGACCGTTGGATCGTTGTGATTTTTGGATATGTTATGCATATATAAGTTGAGTATATGTCCACAAATTTTGAACCGTTAAAAATGAACGTATGATTTGTTATGAATTTTAAGAGGTGACTGGTTCAGAAATTATAAAGTTTCTGAATTTATCATTTTGGTAGAAAATTCTAGAATAAGTGGGCCCCACCTATGGTTGGTGAAGAAATGTGCTAGAATTTTATTTCAAATGTGGTGGGTGGGAATAAAAGTAGGAAAAGCCATCAGGTTACAAGTCAAGTTTACTTTGGCGTTCTAACATTTTCTATAAATAGAGAGTACTAAGTTAGAATTGAAAATCACACCAGAAACAAGTTTTCTCTCTTTCTCTCTCTATATTATCGAGCGTATTTTTTGAGTATTTAGATACTTTAAGAGTTGTTATTCAGTACAAGTTCCTTCAGTACTATATCCGAAATTCTAGTCAGAAGTACGGTTCTTTTGAGGTAAGGGATGTTATTTTCTTCTTAAATGATATTATTTTCTTCAATATCATTATGCCGAAATATTGGTTTGAACTTTTTATCAAATTTGAAACTTTTTGTGTCGGAGTTACTATTCACGTATACGACACTATTCACGTATACGGTACTATTCACGAATACGGCACTATTCACCGAAAAATAAAATTTTTTTTTTGTCCAAGATGTCTATTATGGTTACTATCTTTGATTGTATCCATGTTTTGATCTTTATTTTTGAATTTTACTTCATGATTGGTTATTATGGAGTATTATTGCACTTGGATAAACTGTAATACGAATCCCTAATATGTGTCCTCCTGTCTCACTAGATTCATTTTTTTAAGATATTTTTCATCATCCTCAGTCTTAAATGATGATATTACTAAATATCTTTGGCTTGTAGTGCAAAGATGAATGATTAACTAATGAATATCTTTGGCTCGTAGTGCAAAGATGAACAGGTTTTGAGATGACCATGACCGACTGGTAATACAAATGAATATCTTTGGTCTGTAGTGCAAAGATGAATATTTGATTAAAGATGTATATTGATTGTTATTACAGGGATAAAATATTGATGATGGACTTTTAAATCTTGGAAGATAGTAGAATTCATTCTCTACTTGACTCTTCTAATGAATTGTTGTTTCCGCTGCAGTTGTTGATCTAAAACTTGTTGTCTATTATATTCTATATGATTTTTTCTTATTGAAGACTAGTGATAATTTATTGTATATTATCTCAGTCATAATATTCTTTACTGGGCTAGTTGAGCTCACCCTTTTTCTTTTTGTTCCATTTTTTCTCAAGAGGCTAGAATATAGCGGGAACTAGTCGGGGTGTGAAGTGATGTTTCCAGTCAGTTGTGTTAGCAGTCCTCACTATTTTATAATATAGTGTTTCAATAATTGTAATGAGGACTTATTTGAGTGTGGATATTGTCTAGAAGACAATATTTGTATTTTAACTCACAGTTTATGTGTTGTCGAATTTTGCACGACAATTGTAGTAATGAAGTTGTATCTGTTTCTGTACCATGTATTTGGTGACTCAGAACGGTTGAATGGATTGGACCTATTTTGGGGGCATCACAGCTGGTATCAGAGCTTAGGGATATGGTCTCTAGCGGAGATCGGAGAATAGAACTAGGAGGGGACAGACGAGTAAATCCTTCTCTAGTGTGTCCTACCTAAGCTTATTTGTTGGTCGGTCATAATATATGGATATTATGTGATATGTTAATTTGTTTAATTAACCTTATTTTATGGCAGTTTTTAAGAATAGCAGCTGAGAATGTTAACAATGGAGTGTATGAGAATGTGGAACAACCTTTAGTTACAAACCAAGAGAACGTGCAATAGAAAGGCAATATTCCTCCTGTAAACAACACTATGGAGCAAACGATGAATGATGGAATGTTTAGGAGCTTTTTACAGTTCATAGAAAATCAGACGAGGGAGACTCGTGTACAGAATACGGGTGAAAAATGGCAACGTACAATTTTGCCAAGCAGTTCAAAGAGTTGGGACCACCAGAATTCTTTGGAAGACAGATCCGATTAAAGCAGAAACGTGGGTCAAGCAAATTACCAAGATATTCGATGTCTTGGGATGCACGATAGAACAGAAGGTTTCATTCGCCACCTTTATGTTCCGTGGTGAGGTAGATTACTGGTGGGAATCTGTGAAACATACCCATCCAGCTGCACTCAGCATGTCTTGGGAGACATTTCAGAAATTTTTTAATGACAAGTACTTTCCTGAAAGTATTCGTCATATGAAGGATGTAGAGTTTATTAGACTGGAACAAAATAACATGACGGTGTCCCAGTACGAGGCGAAGTTCGCGGAGCTATCCAGGTTTGCACCTCATTTGGTAGAGAATGAGGAACGTATGAAGCGGATGTTTCTGAGAGGTCTAAAACTTGAGATTCGTTAATGCCTTATTTCTCATAAATTTTCTCTGTATTCAGATGTTGTCAACATGGCTCAATTATTAGAGCGAGATAATGAGTATGTTCAACCGAGGGACCACAACCAGGGTCATACCGATGACAGTAGTTATCAGAGCGATGATAACCAGCGAGGAGGGAAAAATACGGACAAAAACGGTAACCACTCTGGTGGTAATCGTGGCTATGATAATAGACGAAGCAAGTCGGGAGGAGATTTTAAAAAGAGAAGGTACAACAACGACAGTGTGAAGACGCCAGTGTGACAACCCGATATTTTCTATAAAAATAAATCATAAATTTTGCGTATAAATTTTTCTTTTTTATTTATTAAAATAAATATGGATGATATGTGCCAAGGTAATGTGTAATTATAATTATATGTGTGATAAATAAAATTTATTTATTACATTAATTATTGCAAATAATTTATTTATTTTAGAAATATTGATTATTATCAATTATATTCTTATATAAATTGATTTCATATTAGCAATGTTTTATTAATTACTTTTCCATGAAAATATAGGTATATGTTATTTAAATAATATAAGAAATAATTTTAGAATAATTAGAATAATTATTTTATTATATGAATTTTGTTCAGGTTATTAAGTAAATTATTTTTACTTAATTATAAGGTTAATTATGGCAGATAAAATCAGATATGGAATCCAAACCCTAATTCTGGGTTTTGATCAAGAAATGATAATAATATTATAATGTTATAATATTTTGATTTTTCAGTGCTATAAATATGTACTGTTGATGGTTGGTCAATTATGGTATATTGATCAAACCCTAGCATTAATTGATTTAACCCTATTTATCAATTTAAATGAAAATTTAAGATTATTTAATATCTATGTTATATGATATGTGTTATGTGTTACTTCGTGTTATGCTAATTAGGAAACCCTAATTATAAATTTAAAACCCTAATTATATGAATTTCTATTAAACCCTAATTGAAAACCTAGATCGGAGGTTTGATCTGTCAAGAATTGTGTTATAGTGATTAATGTCAGGTATAATAGGTTTTATATCGCTAATTTAAATAAACCTAATTAGTGATTTAAGACCATAATGATTAAAACCCTAAATGAAATCGAAACCTTAATCGCGAAATTAAACTCTAACCGATATTTCTTGGAACCCTAATTGCTAATTTTAAACACTAATTGTTTAAATAGAAAAGTTAATTATGTTATAATACCTAATGTCCTGTAAAATAAATTATTAATTTAATCAATTAATAATTTTAATTTTTAAATTTTGGAAACTAAATTTAGTTTATAATTTTACAACCCTAGTTGCTTAATAGAATTTTTGCTTTTTGCTAAACATTAGGGTCAAACCCTAAGGGTTTGTCAAGTTTCATTTTTGGCCATTAAATTGAATTATTAAATGTCTTTTATGCCCTTTTTAATTCTTTAAGAAGCTTTCTTGCAAATCTAGATAAATTTTGAGTGGTTTACCAAACCAACAACTCCCTTGACCTTCAAATGATAGCAAATCATCTCTAGGTCAGCCCATACATGTATCTAATTGTCTATATATATGGATTAGAGAGAGAAATTGCATTTTATTCACTTAATTTGTGCAAAAACCTTACTCAACTCTCTCAAGCACCACACCTCCGAAATTATCTAGCATTATAGTCCCATTATCAAGCCCCACTAACACCATAACCAAATCAGCAACACAAAATCAAAAATTTGTTCATCAAAGGTATAAACCCTAACCATAATTTTTTTCCAATGATCTGTTGTTAGATCTTGTAATTTGTTGTTAAAAGATGTTGTTTATAGTCTAATTTAATGATCTGGGTTGGTATATTACAAGTCCATAACATCTAAATGCTCAAATCAATGATTTTCAAATTTCTTGAAAAATTTCATGTTATGGTCTGACAAAGAATGTCAGACCTTGTAGATCCATTTCTGTAATTGGGTTTTGTGTTTTAAAGGTTGATACTTGTAGTATGTTATGTTGTCTGTAATCTGGAACTGATAGATAGCTCAAATCATGCTTAGAATGAAAGTTATGGGCGGTCAAACCTCGTTGACCGGCCATGACTTTTAAAATCTAGAAAAAAACCCAGAACAGCCCAGAAGCCTCTGACAGGTTCTTTGCGGGCTTAGATCTAACTGCTTGATGATGTTATGTGTTTGTTTTTTGTAACCAGATTATAGACTGATATTAGTACTTTAATATTATGCCTTAAAATCTCCTAAACAACAAGTAATCTGACTACAGTGGCCGGTCAAAGTAGGACAAACGACCATGACTGTATTTTCTGGGAAAAACCCAGAAATTTTTGAACAATTTTTCTGACAAGGTTTGACCGGCTTGTACCTGCTTAATTTGTTGTTATTTTGTTGATGTTATGATATATTTATGTACATTGGTATGTTGTCTACACATTACAACTTGTAGATCACAAAATCATCAACACGATTGATAGTTATAATAGCTTAAAAGTGATTGCTCGAACTGTTCTTCATTTCTGTAAATGAAGAATAGCTCTGACAGCAACTTTGGTTGCTTAGATCTAGCTTGTGTTAGGTTGTTTGATCGTGTTGTTTGTTAGAACCTGTAGTCTTGCACTTTGTCTACAAGATCTAGCTTTTGTAGTTCCCAGAAACACACTACACAAAGATTTAAAGTTGGTCAAACTAGTTCACTCGGTAACTGGGTATGAAGGTTCTGGCAGCTCAAGAACACCTATAGCGACAGTTTCGTCGCTATAGGGCCCTTTAGCGACAGTTTTTGTGAAAATTAATTATTTTTATTTAATAATTAGTATTAATTAGTTTTTAATTCTGAAAAATACAAAATAAATTATTAAAAATTATTTTAAAGTCCAAAAATTATATTTTAATTATTTTGAATATATTTCATAAATATTTATTATTTTTGGAATATTAAAATTATTTAATTTATTTAATTATAATATTAAATAAATTATTTAGAAATGATTTAAATACATGAAAAATCATTAAAAATTATATTATGATATATGAAAATATTTTAAGTTATTTTAATGACTTTTAATATTTTGTGATAATTTTCATTAATAAATTAATATTAATGATAATTAAGTTGTTTAATAAATGAATTAAATAATAATTTAAAAATAATTTTATTATTTTAAAAATCATTTTAAATAATAATAAGATATTTAAGAATATTTTAAGTTATAAAATATAACTTTTAATATTTAAAGGTAAAATTCATTAATTAATTATTATTAATGATATTAAAGATATTTAATATTTACATTAAATAAATTAGTTTAAAAATGATTTTAATATTTTAAAAATCATTTTAAATGAAGATAAAATGTTTAAAGATATTTTAAGTTATAAAATATAACTTTTAATATTTAAAGGATAATTTTATTAATAATTTGATATTAATGATATTAATTTAACCCTAATGATATTAAATTTATTTAATAATTATATTAAATAAATAGTTTAAAAATTGTTTTATTAATTTAAAAATCATTTAAAAAGGGGTATAAATGAATTAAAAATATTCTAACTTATAATTAATAACTTTTAATATTTAGATAAATAGTTCATTAATAATTTAATATTAATGGTAATTATTTTATAATAATTTTTAAATATTTTAAAAATCATTTAAGGGTAATATAAATGTTTTAAAAATATTTTAAGTTATTATTAATGACTTTAATATTTTGGCAATGGTTTCATTAATAGCTTAATATTAATTAAATATTAATGATAATAGAATTGTTTATTATTAAATCATTTAATAATGATTCTGATATTTCAAAATTATGATAAATGGTAATAATTATTTAAAAATTATTATAAGGCCATGAAAAATAGTGCGACGGGTGTTTAAGTTATCCAAATGAATATTGAACTACTGTATAGAGTTTTAGACTCGATATTTACCCGATAAAGCTGTCGGTAGACTGACATGTTTCAGAAATTGATCTAGACTTAGATAGGATGACTGGATAACTGTTTATTTGTGATTCAATGGTGTTAAAGTTATGTGACAATGTGATTAGAAATGTGCTGCTTGCAATAAGCAGTATTATATGATATGATATGTTATTCTAATTAGACCAATGATCTATTTAATGATAGGGATTGATAGAAAAGATAAATCTAAGTTGTGTAAAGCAGCTGATAAGGCAAGTATCTAACCCTTTGCATTTACTTTATGCAATGGACATGCGTAAGATAATATCTGAATTGTTCATATCAATTGTTCAAATATTTCAACCTTTGTATATACTTATGCAATGATTCTGTATAAGTAAGCTATTAAGCAATAATTGTTGTACAATTTCCTTTATCCTGTTAATATTGATCAAGTTATTTATTTTGTTCGTTAATTTCTATAACATGGTTATGTAAGTGTCCCCACATGGATAATCATTATATTTTATCACATGTTAATACATACTTATAGTTGTCTAGTATGTATACGTTGAAATAAAAGTCGTCTAAGCTATTTGATCCAGCTAGACATAAAATTTAAAGTTGTTGTTGAACAAGATAAAACTTATCCAACCGAATTGTTTTGGTATGGATTCAAGACTGTCATGAACATCCCTATCATGGGAAATTTTTATGCGCTAAGGCGACAAAGGATGAACGATAATAATCGTTCTAGCAATGTAGTATTGATCAATACAGGGCATAACGGGCTGATCACCCCCGTGCCCGTAAGTTATTACGGTTTATAGATGAATTTCTGTTTAACCCTTTTGAAAATAGAAAACAATGTTCATAGTCTGTTAATTGATCCTCATTTATAGTCAATACGTAGTTTCCTAAAAATTTGAAATAAAAATGATATGTTGTTATTTATTGGTTCAGCTTACTTCACAATTGTTGCTTCGTTGTAGAAGTATCCTTCCAAGAAAATATTTAATTCATTCAGTTAACTATTATTGTTGCTATTACTTGCTGGGCACTCAAATGATCATCCTTGCTTTAATTTAAATGTTTTCAGCTAAGGGTGAGCAACCCGAAGGATCTGCCAAGAATAAGGGAAAGGAAAAGTTGTTGAATGACTGTTTATGCTATCTTTTGTAATAATCAAACTTTATTAGGATATGGATGATAAATATTATTATTATCATGTAATGAATGTTGAAGGTTTCGTACTTGAGATTTGGGAAACTCTGATAATATATAAATTAAATTTGATAAATCTATATTATTGTTATTATTATTAGTATTATTCCGCTCATAAAAATGGTATCGTGAAGCACCGAGTTCGGGATTCAAGTATCCGAATTGGGGGCGTCACAGCCAGCACCAGCAGCAACTGTTTCTAAGGGAGGAGAACGACCACCGGTCGTATGCTATAAATACGGGAAAGAGGGACATATCAGCCCAAACTGCCCACAACAGTTCAAGTTATGTTATAATTGTGGAAAGGAAGGATATATCGCTCGAGATTGTACTATAGCAAAACCAAGTTCAGCGGGGACGGTGACTCAAAAGGCTGTCCCAAAAAAGTCAAAGTCAACAGTTCCTGGAAGAGCGTTTGTCGTGATTGGCCAAAATGCGAGGAACCCGAACGAGGTGATCACGGGTAAGCTAGTCATAAATTCTTGCGAAGTTTATACCTTACTAGATACTGGTTCTACCCATTCTTTTATCTCTCATGCTTGTGCTCAATGTTTAAACTTGACTCCGGAGAAATTGGAATATGACTTATCTGTGGAGACTCCGTTAGGA